>CM060947.1:196997129-197237129 GCA_030765055.1 Mantis religiosa
AAGTATTTTTCATAACTACGTATATAACTTATTACCATGAGAAAAAGTATAGATCCTATTACAAAGCAAGCCTAGGGAATAAGTACAATATTGTGTGCTAATAAATACCTGAGTGGGTGAACAATCCACATAGCTGGTTTTATAGTGTGTGGCCTACTGGCGATGTTGGTTGCTGTGTTGGTAGTGCAAGTAACAGGAAGTCTGTAGTAAATATAGTAGTTTTTTGGATAAGTTATCTCTAACATACATAACATAAACACTTTAAAAAAGAAAAGTAAATTACTTACATATATTAAGCAAGGGCATGTTGGAATTGCCTTCAAATACTGTTATTGGAATTCAACAAATCTAATATAATACATGAGGAGCCCCAGCATTATCAAAATATACAAGTGTGGTGCACTAGAAGTGTTGAGAAAGAAAATTATAGATTTTGTTAAAGGAAACAACATATCCATCAGTATCTGGTAAACAGCTTTCCCTGTATCTTGCCATCTCGATGAGATTATCCTACTACTAGTACTACGGGTATTGTGGGTTTATTTCACCCAAGGCTGTATCAGGGCTTATCTCACCCTCTTCAGCCATGTTGTCCTCTACTCTTCTGCTCAAGTCGTACAGCATTGCTTGAGGAGTGGGCTCCAATGTGCCACGTGCCATACCAGCCCTTACTAGTTTCCTCCTGGCTCGACTTACGTGTTAATAGTCTTCATAATGTGTCCTTATTGGCCACATCCTCAACACACATCTCTGAGGGACCACCGACATGCTTGGGTTGACCTCTGTCCCCAATGTACCTAATATGTCACCTTGGGCACTAGCTGCTCCTTTCTCAAACCTGCCTATTTCAGTCCATATGAAGACACTGCCCATTCTTTGACTCTGCCTTCTGAGATGCTAAGCTACACTGAACATTTGTTCAGTATGCATGTTACTCACAGGAATTGCGAGCATTATTATTGCTGCATTATTTTGAACAAACTTGGTGCATTTTTTACTAACACCTAACTTTTATATATCGATATATCGATTTAACTGTATTGGAACACCACAGTGAAGCGAAAAATTATTAATTTTTAGATGAGTCGTATGTATTACACATCTGCTTCACTTTCGTACCTATTTTCGTACCTATTATTCTCAAAATAGGTACGAAAGTGAAGCAGATGTGTAATAAATACGACTCATCTAAAAATTAATAACCTAACTTTTAATATAAAAATTATTTGTGGTTGGTTTATTGACACTCGTCACTTACTTTTTCATATATTTATGAGAGACTAGTTTCAAAGGCCCTGGCCTCCATTTTCAATCTCTTCCCAACTTGAAAATGGAGGCCAGGGCCTTTGAAACTAGTCTCTCATAAATATATGAAAAAGTAAGTGACGAGTGTCAATAAACCAACCACAAATAATTTTTATATTAATTTTGACGTCACTGTTACTAAATTCCTCCAAACACACACCTAACTTTTAGTTTAGCCGCATCTTACTTTCATTGCCTCAGAAGGGTCTCTGAAAACATGTGGATATATCTTATTACTGCACTCTTCAGAATTGTAAGAATGGTGGTGTTTCACACCATGAAAAGTCAAAGTTAACTCTGTTGCAGTGGTTTTGTCGTCTTCTGCAGAAATTGTTTTGGCAAGAATTTAAGAAAGAGATTGATTTTCTTTTGTGTGATATATTTGCATTGTGTCTTTCTGATTGTAAATGTTTATTCACGGCCTTCATGCCATCATATTTAACAATAAAAGCGATACCGCATATTCTTCACTTACACATACACTCATCATTATCAACTTTTTATAACCACTATAATTTTTGTACTGTAACCATTCTTCACGAACAAACTTCAATATTGTCTCTTCATTTCACTATTGCTCACCTTTTTCAATTATGAAACAACTATTCACACATGTACTGAGCAAACACAAAAATAGATGTTGCCAAAAGTCAAGTTGCTGTGACTTGCCAGTGTTTATTTATTGTGCTAGCCAAATATTACACATGTAACAATTACAAGTTGTCGAATAAGAATAGAAATGCAGCATTTTGATACAGTAAGAAATTAATATTTGTTCATATTTATTCAAAATAATTAAAGAGTAAGGTCATATTCAAGCTTGTAGTCTAGTCATAGGCCCGTATACCTGACAATTCATTTCAAACCCAGGCACTTCGAGCAACACTCAGAGATCTGGCAACCCTAAAGTAATTAGTTCTTAATAAGTGATACCAGTGCATATGCAGTGAATGTTAACCATGCTGACTATTAACAAGATAAGCTGTGCATGAATTCAGGCTACAAGGTACACAAAATGGAAGTAGAGGCAGGTAGAAGCTGTGGATAAGAGGAGTGGTGTAGATGATAAAGAACAGTTTCCCTTTCAGCCTCACTTGTCCCCTTACCCACAACTTCTACTTTCTCTTTGTATCACTCATAACTTGAACTCTAGAATAGTTATTTTGTATTTGTTAATTTTGTAACTTTAATTGGTAACTTGCAGTCTTTCTGCTATCTCTAATCTCAACTCATGCCCAAAATGCCTGGATTTATTGTTGCAGAGCTACATTAGGACGAGTCTGCCTCAAGCTTGTTGTGGTAATGGGTCTGACATGGGTAGCTGATGTAGTCTCATGGGCTGTAGGAGGTCCAGACTACTTGTGGTATGTGACAGACATCATTAACTCTCTTCAAGGGGTGTTCATCTTCATTGTTGCCGGGTGTCAACCCCAAGTGTGGTCAGCAATCAACAGAATGTGGTGTCTCAGAATGACACAAGGTGAAAGAAGCACTACCAACATGGGTCAGCATTTGTCACTGTACTCACAAGGTCCTCCATCACTTGGAGAATCTATAAGCAAGACTGGTCACCTTGAAACTCTCTGTTGATGACTAGTAAATGCTTGTGTAGCAACAACCCACCGCTCATATAAGTACAAGACTGAAACAATGTGATCTCAAGAGAGCTTTATGCAGCAGAAGTCAAGTGTTTAGTGAGAATCTGCATACCTATGACAGCAGATAAGTATTCCTAACAAGGACTAGTTTTAAGTTACTGGGTATTATATATTAAGATTTCCAGAACCATGTATTTTAATATTCTTTTTAAACATATCTTGATTAGTAACTTTTTAAAATGTGACAGAATGGCTTGAATAGTCTCTGCCTATTTACTGGTTCAGATAAAATGTTTGACACTTTCCTCATAAAGCCTATATCTGTAGATTTTCCTAGAGCAGCAGTAGATATCTTAACCATTCTTTGCTCATTCAAACATACATTTTGGTTCATTTTCTTCCCACATTATTCACTAATTAGGGAGTTGTACTATTTGAAGTCACCCAACTGCTATGAAAAATTATTATAACAGCAAGTTCGGCTGCTGATTGCAATAACAGTGACTTAGTTTCTTTTTTAATATATTTGATATAATATTACACAGATCATGTGCACAGCTTATGCCATTTCCTTATAGTACAAAGATCATTGAATTCAGTTAATTTATAATTCCAAATAAAATATTCTTTTTCTTGATAATGCCAGGAAAAGGTTGAAGTGTAATACATTATCTGTCTAATATGGCTAGCCACAGAAAATATGAAACAAAATTATTAACTCAATTAATATTATGTCTGTTTTAAAAAGTAATGTGATTGGAAAGGAACTGACAATTTAGCGATAATAAGACTTAATTTCAAATTATATGCAATACATTTTAAAGTAGCATATTGATGAAATAAACCAAAAGAACTGCGACATACAATGAATGAACTTTCCAACTGGAGCAATATCTTGCAGCTAGGTAATCACATGCAACTACGTAGTGAAATGTGATGGATCTGTTACATTTTTAAAGCATGAAACTTTTCCAGTCATTATTACTATTACAATAACTGAAGCCTCTGAGTTTTTATACATGAGCTCTTATCATATTGTAATGTAAACTGCAGTTGGGTTATGAAATGGCTGCCACAAGTTCAATGATGATTGCAATATTTCTCTTCTATCATTTTAATAAATATGAAGACAGTTTTATTGTTCAAATGCATCAGCAGATATCATTTTATGGTTTTCCATGTTTTCACAATTTTTGTTGTAATTTATTCTACTGCTACCATAAAGTATATCATTTGTTTCCCTTACTAGAAGAAAATTTAACATGAGAATTTTTAGATGATGACAGTGATGTGCAATTTATGACATTCACTTGGCTACTTCTTGCAAAATCATATACATGCAAAACATCAGTATTTAACACAATTTATCCCTGCTGTGGTGTAGTGGGCTTGAGTGTGGCAATTCTCGTTCCAAGGTTCAAACTCGTTAAAGGCATGGAGCTTTTAAGGCCTCAAATTCTTCCGGGGCACAATTTACAGGACTTCTGTAAGGAGAGAGGGATAGCAATCAGGATCTACAGATTAAGGTGTGAGGGCCATTGAGCAGTCTTCAATCCCCACTTCTACTAACACAACTTTATAAAACCATGATATTTTTATGTGTTCATGTGCTCAATGTTAATAATACTATTTAGCTGAATAAAGTTACAAACTTGCAAAGAATTTAAAATGTTGCTTAGCAAAAAACTATGCTATCCCCGCTCAAAAAAATGTAAACAATTAGAAGTATCAAAATTAAAAATATAACTATGCCTGATTGGTGAACTGTGCTCAATTTAAAGTATTCTCATTAAAAAACAAAAAGATCCTAAAAAGATCCAATCCAAGGAAGAAAACATGAACCAGAAGCTCAATGCAGAAAGGGTTAAGCAAAAATATCTCCTCAAGGAAGTCTTTCAGGACTATAGAAAATTAGAGAATTAAAGCTCATGATTGTGCTCAGCATGTCCTTTTTGCAAACATGTGTTTGTGATTCATTGTACGACTGCTTTTGTGTACACCTGTTACATGGAAATATTATTAATAGCTGTAGTGATATATTTCTTTCTAACACTTTCTTTAAGCAATATTTCTGCTAATTATCTGAGAATCTGATGTACAGAAATTAATTTCCAGACATGACTGTTACAACAGATGTACAAAATATTTATTAAATAGACTTCAGAGAGGCAGAAGTCATCTTAGAACTCTTACTGTGTAAGATTTCCATTGCTTTCTTCTTGTATATATTTTATAAAGGATACCAATTGCTTATTTAATTTTTTAAACTGTTCCTGTGTTTATGTTACCAAATGTATCTTACAAGGTATCTGCAATGTTAAAATATTTTTATATGACTATTATATCAGTATTACTTGAGAATAAAGTGCCATATGGTTCACATAATTGTTTTTTATTTACTTCCCAGTTACAACTCTGTTGTGTTTGTCAGAGGCAGTAAATTTCTTAATAAGTATTTTATTATTGTGTGAATAATTACTGTTGCTGTTCTTAACTGTGGTATAAATTACAAAAATGTTCAGGGGCTTCTTAATATACTTTCCCAACCTTAACCAATATTGTGAATTTGCTTGAATACATCACATTAATTTGCTGTATTCTCAAATAGATATTTATAAAAAGTATGACTGCATAGTTAAAACTCAAAATCATAAGTCCAGCATCTTTCAAATATGCAATGTGGAAATTTTAAAAGTTTTTGAAAAACAGCTAAATGATTCTGATTAAGACATCACATGTTAAGATTTTGCCATGTTAAACAAATGAATAGTTAAAATATTTGAGTAGCCTCTGAAGTTTAACTTTTAATTAATTGTATTTATAATACAATTATATAACAGACCAGTGCTACAGAAAAATTACAAAACACAATGCCACGATAAAGTTGTTATAATGGCAAAAATAAAATAAGAGTGAATTTGTCATAGCAAAAGAAAGTAAAAGCCCTTCTTTCCTTTTTGGAAGATATCTAAATGTATAAAGATACTGTGATATTCCAGTGTGTAAAGACTATGATACAATGAAGCACAAAATTAATATAATTATGTGTCGAACTAGTACTCAATGCTCCACTTATTGCTAGTATTTACCTAGAACGCATTTCGTTCATAGGAAGGAAACCCACACAGAAAATTTCATAAAACCTGATGGATATAACCCAAGACAACACAAGCATGCTGTTATCAACAGTTTAACTTACAGGCTGGTTAATGTACCTTTAAACAAGATGGAATATATCAAAGAGTACAATAATATAATTCACATTGCAGAATACAATGGATTCAGTGCTGAATTGGTCATAAAGAAAATTGATAAATTCAAAAGACAACAAAGATGCAAACAAGTAACTACTCTTTCCCCAATCAGCAATGAAACTTCATACAGAAAATTTACATAGCATCCCAGAGCTACACAGCTTTTCCAAAAAATCTTCAAAGAGCACAATATTACTTTGGCCCCACAGAACAAATTTAGTGCACAACACCTTTTGAAATCACATAATACAAAGGAGATACCCACAGACAAAAAAATCAGGTGTGTACCGGATAAACTGCAAAGGCTGTGACAACTTTTATATTGGAAAAACTAAAAGGAACTTGAACATTAGGCTTAAAGAGCATTTTAGGAACATCAGGAACAAAGAAATAGATAAATTGGCGGTAGCATACCATTTTTGGAAGGAGAATCATGATATAGAATGAGAAATCCACTTATTAAAAAGTGTCCAAGGTCCATCTGCATTAATCTCATGGGAAAAAATCTTCATAAAGAAATATGAAAGAAAATTGTTTAATTTCAACACTACCTTTGAAGAAAACCCAAACTTCAAGGTCATCAAGATACCGACAGAGACGCACCTATCACCTCCAAGGAGTTCACCAAACCAACATCTATTAGTCGACAACAGCTGATGATGTTAAGAAGATCCTAACGAAACATGTTCTAGGTAAATACTAGCAATAAGTGGAGCATTGAGTACTAGTTTGACTCCTAATTATATACTGTGATATGTTCAGAATTTGTGGTGCAAAGCAGTTAAAGAGAACAATTGGGTTTTTAGTTTATTTAGGAGTAGTTATGGTTCCAGTATAGCTCATTCAATATGGGTTGAAATATTTCCTATGCATGCACTAAAGTGTAAATTGTATTTGTCATGAAGACAAGCAATTATAAGAATTATGCAATTCAAAAGTAAAAAGATTGTTTTGTACTAAACATTGAAAGGAACTGCTAATTATAAAAGTTCTTTAAGGGTTTGAAAATTATTTTTGAAATTTTACTTTTTCTACTAGCTAAGAATGGACCAACTAGGAAGATGTCCAGTGAAGGGTAATATGATTCTGATAGGGGCTAGGAATGTGAGTGAGTACTGTCACTTTCCCTTCACATGTGCAAGGTAGCAGAGACAATGCAGTACAAATATGTATAACTGTAGAAGCTTTTTCTTCAGCTGGCTATCTTAGAGAAAATTACAGCATTTATGAGTACTTAAAAGGAAATTTATGCATAACTAATGAAACACATATGTTAAACAGGCCAGTGCTGTATTTCAAGACACCCATGTAATATAGAATGATTTTTTTTTTTATTCTTTTTGTATGGCCATGAAGACTCTCCACCTTTTCCACTCAGACTTCCATTCTTCAGCCAAAAGTGATAGAATTTCACCCATGCCAGGTTCCTTACATCATTTTTGTTGAAAGAGATGTTATGAGTAGCTATCTAACTCTTCATTTCAGTTACCAGATCTATGGTATGTAATTCATAGTGATATGAGGGGCAGTGAAGCACTGAGTGCCGATGCTGTTGCATAAGTTTATGCAGAATGTAAGGTTTGTGCGCAAGCTTGTGCAGCTTGTAGAGCTCATGCTTGTACTTTGAATCTCAATGTGGAAAGTTCTTCTCTATCAACCAGGAAAGCATTGTTGCCTTTTGGAATTAGTGGTGGAAGTGTAATCTATCTCAATGTAGTGCAAAACATTGTCAATAATGACAACGAGCACGCTCCATAGAGGTGGCCTTAGAATGAGCTGCTTTTTCACCCATTTGAAGAAATTCTAGCTGTTCATGTCATTGTGGTAGTCACCACTCTTATCCCTAGACTTGCGCTTAATCAGGTGATCCTTAACAACATCCATTTCTCTGCCAGCATGTATGATGATCAGTTGGGTTCCTTTTGACATAGGTGAAATGCCTGCCCCTGAGCTGTTAGACCATCCCTTACTGGAAATCGGCAGGTGTGGATGTATGTATTTACAAACATTTTGTTGCAGACTGACATTTTTGTCAACTCTCTATACAGGTCAGGTAAGGCAATTCTAAATTTATCTGAAAGTTTACTTTGAAAATAATTTTGAAAAAGATCCATTTGTATGAGAGGATGTAAGCCATACTAGAACTTTTTAAAAATAAAAGTACTACAATTATCAGAGAAGTGAGGATCCAAAATGTGCTTGTTACAGATTGACATCTTTGAAATTATGCATACTGCATTCCACAAGAATAAAGTCAATTTGTAATTAAACTTTTTCCCCCTTTATTGATATCAACAGCATGCCCCATTACATAGTAATACTACATGCTTTATAGTTTTAGGTCCACTTTTGAATTAATAATTTAAAATATTAGAATAAATTTACAGTGACAAATTTTTTTATAAATACTATATACACTAAATTTAGTCTTGTTTTTAGCTGAATGACTAGAGTTCACAATAAATTAAACCTAAATGAGACAATACAGGGGCAGGGGAGGGAATCACCTACTTATTTCATTCAGTTTCTAAAAGCCCATAATGCTAGTACTTTGGAATAATAAACAAAGGTACACTCTTTTGGTTATATACTATTAAATTCTTGGCATGTGTATGAAAGAAAACTTCATTTTATCCCACTCTCACTACAAGCAAGTGTGCAAGTCATTAATATACACAGTTCTCTGAATCAAGTGCTTCGGATAACAACACATAAATTGCTCCAGCACTGAGTCATGCGCATTTTGCCATAGGATACACATTGTGTATATACTGCAAGATCACTAAAACCTCAGAACCATTTGTGTTGGTTTGCTGTCTTTTGCATAGTTTATAAAGTATGCCAACTTCTTGTGCAATTATTCAATGCAGTCAATAGCAGATGCTTCTCGTTCTTCAATCTGAGGTCTTCCATTCTACAACATACATTGAATCTACTGGCACAGTAAATTGACCTGGTCATCTGCAAACTCGTATTTCATTCAGGAGTGGACATTTTCCAAATCTGACTGCATGCACAAAATTAACTTTTAACAGGTACTTCTTTCCTGTGCAATGCAGCCAATATCTTTTATACATTGTGTGGAAATGCACATTAATTGGAAGTAAATTTGTAACCATCAATATCTTATGTGGAAATTAATTGTTCTCTCACACTAGCTGTGTGTAGGACAATGTTTGGTAAGCTTGTCACACTGAAAAATCCAATTCAAGCAATCTCTATATGTGTGTGTGGAGGAATTTAGTAACAGTGATGTCAAAATTAATCGTAAAAACGATTTGTAGTCAGTTTATTGACACTCGTCACTTACTTATATATACTTATATATAATATAAATATAATATAAAAATAAGTGATGAGTGTCAATAAACCGACTACAAATAGCTTTTACAATCAATTTCTATACGTTTAATTAGAGATTATATATCTTTAAGATTTTCATTCAATGCCATAGCCAAAATTGAAGTACGGATCTCCCAGTCCTGTCTAGTTACTCTAATTACTGAGCTACCATGGCAACATGCCAGCATGATATTAAATTCTTCAACTGACTTTACTTTTTCCGGTAAACCACTAGAAGCTCCCATATGTACTTGAGACACCTTAATGTAACTTACAAATATGATGTACACAAGGCTAGTGTGAAAGAACAATTAATTTCCATTAACTGACCTAATGATGTAAACTATGAAGCTTGAACCTTCAAGTATAGCATAGTATGTCGCCATTAAGGTAGTGTCTCATGTGTATATGAGCACTCCTAAGGGTTTACCAGGAAAAATACGAGTCAATCGGAGCATTTAATGTCATGCTGACAGGTTGTAATGGTAGCTCAGTAGTTAGAGCAACTGGATGAAGACCAGGAGATCTGTAGTTTAGATCCTGGTCATGGCATTGAATTTTTCAGTCTGACTCCACCTTTCCATATATTACTTGGAGTCCTTTGAATTCTCCATTAATGCAGACTCTTTTGAATGCATCTCTATCTGGAGCCTGAATATGACACTGAATCATCCTTGTAGAAGTTGAAGATTGCAGTTATCATGTATTTTGAAAGTATATGCTTTGACGTTATTTTCCCTGGCTAACCAAGTTAATCCCACTCTTGTTACTATGGCAGATGCAAAATTTAATCGTAGCTGAAGGTTGATCACTAGCAGCGAAACACGACATAGCCATGTCAAAGAGGGGAGAAGCTATAGTCAGTAACAAGATGAAATGAAAACATTGTAGCTGTCAGGTAAACATAAAATTAGCATGTATGCTGATTTAACAAGTAATTTGAAAATTATACCTTAAAATGGTAACAAAAATGTGCGCAGGCCAAGTAGAAAATTCTTATGGCAAAGCTGTTGTATCTGCCTCGTCATCCTTGCTTCTGAGCACATCTCAATCATCACAGTCTTCCTCTAAGTTGATGACAATTGGCTACAGTATTTCTTCACATTTTAAAGAAAAATATACACTGTAAATTATATTCCTGCGTTGGTGATGCGACACTTCCCATTTATGTATTATTGTTCACCTGTACTGCTCGCACCTTGTTCACTATATGACATTTTGTCTAATCCAAGAAAGAATATTAAATTAAGTACCAATAAAACAACTCACACAATCAGTATAACTGAATTACAGGAACCGAAATTACCACAGTTAACATGAAAGTAGAAATCTGCACTGAAGCTATAATAGCTTGAGACTTTCAGTTCCTTATCCTGGCCATACGGTTCTGATATCTTTGTTGAGTCATAAGCTGACGCAATAAACAAAACAGTAGGTAAATAACGAAAGGATTTGGACAGATGATGAAAGCAGCTTAACGAAGCCCCTGTTAAAAGACAAATTCAATGCACATTCATATCTCTACAACCAGTTAATGTAGGAAATTGGTTTTTGGACTGGCCGCTTCAAAATAAAATGCTCTTCGTGTTCAGGTTATCCACTTTCCTGTTGCAAAAATAAATTTTGTGGGTGCAAATGATATTTTATCACCGGCTTTACAGCATGACTTCACAGCTTGTTTAACTATACAACAACACAAGGCGTGGAAAACGTCTGATTGAATATGCGTGATTGTAGGAATTTAGTAACAGTGATGTCAAAATTAATTGGAAAAACTATTTGTAGTCAGTTTATTGACACTTGGTCACTTATATTTTTATATTATTAAGGGACTAGTTTTGGAAGCCATTACTTCCATTTTCAACCTCTCTCCAACGAGCTTCTGTTGTATTCTGCTCTCCTCAGAGCAGAGAAGTTGCAAGAAGCCAGGTTGGGAAATATGGGAGTACAGCTGCAATTTGTAATGCATTTATGCAGTTCAGTGACAGCAACGCTAGATGAATGTGCTGGAGCTTTGTTATGATTAAACAGCCCTTTCATCTTCGCTATATGGAGTTGTATCTCCAACTTCTTATCAAATTGGGCTAATAACTCACTAGTATTATCCAGTAATTGCTTTTTCTTTTTGCAAGAAGTCAATGAGTATGACAACCAATAGTTTTGATTGTTACATGGTTTTTAGAGAATAATGATGAATCCAGGTCTCATCAATGGTGACAACACAACACACAGAATTCTATGGATTTTTTTTAAATTGCGCCTAACACAGCTTTGAAGTTGGAAGCCACATTGAGCTGTTGTACAATGTGAGAAGAACTGGCATCTATCAGGTTGGAAACTTTTTCATCTGTAACTTATCATGCAAAATGTGACACACCCATGGTCTATGCTACTGCACAAGCTTTTGTTCAACAGTCAATGAGAATCACACTGGATTATTTCAATAACTTTTTCAGTAATCACATTTGCTTAAGCATTCTAGGTGTTTCTCATAAAAAATGGATGTCTAAACACATTTAGTCATTGAACCAATACTTAATTGTTGTCATAGATGACAGCAGGTCCTCATAAATAGCATCCAATTTTGCCTTTTATCTCTCTGCAAATTTTCTCATCCAAAAGTGACCTGATACTGAACTAAAACATTAGCGAAAACATGTTTTTTTTTTTTTTTTTAATTTTACGTCCTCCAACATTAAGTCATATCGGACGATGAATGGAATGGTTGAAATGATGCTCAAATGAGCCCAGGGTCCATAGAGCTTAGAGTTCCCCAACATTCGTCTTTCAGGATAAGGGAAAGCCCTGGAAAAAACCTTACCCAGGTAACTCACCATGACTGAGATTCGAACTCGTTACCTCTTGAATGTGAGGCAGACTCGCTACCACCATGCTACGAAAACATGTTGAATAACAAACAGAAATGCCTGACTAATCCAAAGTAACCTATGAGTCAATATCAAACCTGTTTGGCAACATGCAACAAATTCAGTACACAATAGCAATACCATCTGTTTTGAAACACATGTAATTATTGAATTGCCCTTGTGTACCTTCCAAATTATACTATAAGACCTTGAAACATATTTTCCCCAAATGAATATTTGAAATGAAATTCAGGTTCAGTTCAAGAATGAAACTTGCATCAATCTTTGGCTGATACACTCTTATAGTAGGGGGGGGGGGGGGACAGATAAATGTATTCTGAATAATTATTTTTATTTTTACAAACATGGAATCTACTGAACATTTATTTATTTGAATTCTCATTAAAACTTTTAATTGGGTTACTAACTTATTTAAAAATTGTTATTACTTCCATTTGCAGCCCTAAAGCTTGCATGTTCCTTTGTGCTTTTTCTGCTTTGGCTTTCTGCCAATGCCAGAACTTTGCTCTAGCAAATTTTAATTTTATGAAAAGGAATACAGAAAGTGATCATACGGTTTAAATTACAGTTTCTGTGTAAATTGGGGTAAAAATAAGAATGGAATTAGAAAGTACTTTTAGAGCTAAGGAATGTTTGCAAATGTTACAAAAGCAAAACAAAGTAAGTTTTAACTCAACAACATCTGCTTCTAGAAAGACATCAATGTATGCCAAAAATGGATGGATCCTTTCATAGTAAAAGTGCTCAGTATTTTACTAATTATCTAGAAATATTCTATTTGGCCTTCAGCTAAAATGTTATTGGTTGGTCCAATATAAGTTGATGAGAGGCAGCAGTCGTAGTAGGTTAGGGGTAGAAGCCCAAACTAAGCCTGATCTCTCAACCCAACTGCTGGCTTCATGTTCACTTAAGCTTTACATGGGCAGGTAATGTGGCCAATATCATGCATTGGTTTTTGAGTCTGACTTCACTGCTTATCACAACTGCTCAATTTCCTTTGATGCTGGGTAGGTGTTGGTTCTACAACCAAAACTCAAAATGCTCATGGATGGGATCAAACTTAGGTCCATTCATTGGTGGGGAATCACAGCTCTATTCTCTTAGCCATTGTGCTATGGCATAATACATAAGCTGAGAATGGAAGCCAAAATTAAAAACAAAACAACATGCGTCATTTTGGTTCATGGTACACTAGGAACAAGAATGGGAATGCAATTGACAGTAAAGAGTAAAATCAATGTTGTGCATTGGAATACTTTTTTTTCCTGTTTCCAATTCCTGCAAGATAAATGACACTGGAATTACTGGCTGGTATGATTAATAATTTTATAGAGAAAAGATAGGGCTGATGATAAATAACAGCAGCAAATAATTTCCATATGTTAAAATCAATGTATATAAGAAGCAAGAGCTGTAATTCTGTCAGAATAATGACCAAGCTCTTGTTAAAGATAAACAATTAGTTATGCCAGTACAGCTAAGGTAATTACAAGTTGGTGAATTCATTTGACAAGAAATCCATAGCTCAAGATGCAGGACCTGCAGAAACTCATAGGCAAGTTCTGAAAATTAGAACGGGAAATGGAATTTTTAGAATGAGCAAGACACTGAGTAAAAAAAAAAAAAAATGTGTTTCATAAGTGAATGAAAAGTTTCAAAGCAAAATAAAGTAGGGACATTGGCAGGGAGTGGTGCACCTACTTGTCTGTTGATAAAGGTGCATGTATCTAAAGTTAATGTCTTTTCTTTTGCATTTTATAGTCTCCCAGAAGTATCTAAAAGTGCTAAGTGATGGTCAATAAAGTTGCTCTTAAACTACAAAATAATAATTGATTTCAAGTCACGGAAAATTAAAATACATTTTTTATTTCAAATGAATAATTTCATTTAACTATGTATGCTACCTGTAATCCTTAGTATTAAATAAACTGATCAGTAAATATCATGGGAAAACAGTAAAACAATTCTGACTGATCATCAACAAAGCACTGAAATATAGTACACATAAAAATCTGTTAGCTCAATTTCTAAAGCCAGAGTATCTAGTATCTCAGTTTATCTATTTGTTTACTGTATGAAAAGTGTTGAAATGTTGTGTTCAAGAACTTGAAAATTTTACACTACTGTAATTGGTTAAAATGATGGAAAATTAAAGTTAGTTTATGTAAAACATTATCTAAACATTTATGATTTTTAAGTGAACTACTGCAAATACAGAGTTAAAATTTTACATATATGCAGTGGTGGCTCATGAGCACATATTTTGAGTATGCACAAACTTTTTCATTCAGATATCCCAGAAAATGTAAATAACACCTGCTGTATTGTAAACAAATTGATAAACTGCAGCTGCTTCCGATGATGATGATGAACTTGTCTGATGAATTTTTTTAGTGAATGTTTGTGGTGTACATAATTAAGTACATTGTTTTTTGGCAATAATGAAATAATATGTAAATTAAATTGTTTTTGCGAGTATAGACAATGGGGATATTGGAAGACATCTCTGCACCTGCATGTGATACCTACTGTTACTGTAATGTACAATCACTTGGCAGCACTGGTGTAAAATTGCAGTGATAGTATGGTAACTAAGTCATATCAGTTGTACATCTCCTTAAAACCTGCACAAGTCAAGATGTGCTACTGACCCTATTGTCTATCTCATGAAGTTTAGAGAAGTTACACAGAAGATTTAAATACCGTACATTTTAAATTACTGCATATATATTATGTTTAACAAATAAAATAAGCAAATAAATAAAAATCTCCAACATCATGCTCCAGTTCCTAATTTCTAAAACCTGGGCATATATTCCAGATCTTTATATTTCATTTTCAAATAAAAAATTTCAGAATAAAAACTAATTTAAACACAAATCTCACAAACAAAACATATAACTATAATAATAAATTGTATTCAACAGCATCCTAAGAAAAAAATATCCCAAACTTCTTCACATCTTCACATGTTCTTGTACAAAGCTGCCACTGCATATATGTACAAGTGAAGAGTATTTGATGACAGTTTGAAGTTTTTAAATCAACTGTGCAGGTACTTTGATTAAATTTTTATAGAGGTGGAATAAATGTTAATTTATTTCAAATTTGGTTGCAATGAGTAAAAAATTAAACATTGTTTATATGGAATAACCTCATACAAGTTTATAATGTTTAGAGGAGAAACTACCTCCAGAATGTGCCTAATGAACTGGATAAACAACAATATCAGTATCAAAATTTAACTGTATTGGAACACCACAGTGAAGCGAAATGATTATTAAATTATAGATGAGTCGTATTTATTACACATCAGCTTCACTTATGTACCTATATTGAGGACATGTTTCACGAACTATCGTTCGCATCGTCGGCTCTTATGCAACTCAGATCTAACTTTCACGTGTTCCTCTTGACTTGACGTCACTTCAATATATCAAAATTTAACTGTATTGGAACTCCACAGTGAAGCAAAATACATTACACATTAGCTTCACTTACGTACCTATGTTGAGGACATGTTTCACGAACCATTGTTCGCATTGCTGGCTCTTATACAACTCATAGCATTAAGAGCTGAAGATGCGAACGATGGTTTGAGAAACATGTCCTCAGTATAGGAACGTAAGTGAAGCTGATGTGTAATAAATACGACTCATCTATAATTTAAGAGCAATATCAGTGTTCAGAATAGCAAGCACTATATGAATTGAATCCAGGACCTCCCAAATGTGAGCCTCACACATTATGTAGAGTCATCACACTTGGTAGATATATTTGGTAACATTTAGGTTAATTGATGGAAATAAATCATTTTTTCACACTAGCCATATACAGGCTAAGGTTCTGGATAGATAGAATCAACTTGAAAAATTCAATGCCATGGCCAGGATTTGAGATCCGTGGTTCAAATCCCAGCCATTGCATTGAATTTTTCAAGACTCTATCTATATTTGGTAACTTTTAGCTTAAGGAATAAAAAGACATGAATATTAAAATTTCAAATAAATATATTTATTTACAAAAAAGCACTTCTTGAGTATGTACATGATTATACTTTGCTTCTGCTTTGTCTCACAGTTTTCCTAATTAAATATTTTCTTCAAAGCATATGGCAGACTGGAAACAGCATACCAAATGTTGATTTATATTTTGAAAGTTCTTAATTACATTACATCTCATGCTTTTGTTTTGCCTTTTAAATATTTTTCCATATTTATTATGCCATATTGGTGATTGTCTGCAGGCTTTTGATGTGATGTAACAATCTAACAACTGTAGAAGGAGTAACTCCTGGTATTCGGCTTGCTGCTGCAATCTAAAAGTAGAATTATGTTGTAGTTTTCTCCCTATTTATTTAAAACAGTTTCTTTACACTACTCACTTTCATAAAAATAAGAGCTAGTAAAATTTAAATATATACATCATTACATGAAACTTCAGATCATGATTATGACTCCACACCCACAAAAGATCAACCAGTACAGTTATACAAGAAGAACTGAATGACTTGGTAAGAGATCTGGACCTCTCAAAAGGAGCACAACTTCTGGGGTCTTGATTAAAGGAAAAGCATTTGCTTACTCCAAGCACAACATTCTGGGAAGAAAAATGTGACTAGGAAATCTGTGGCAAAATGAGAAAAAATTATCCTGCTCCTTTTCATGTTAAACTGGGAATCATGAAATAGTTCGTCAAAGCATTGCCTAAAGATGGTGATTATTTTAATTATATAAGTTCCAAATTTTCTGTTCTGTCTGAAGCTAAACTTAAAGAAGGAATATTTATGGGACCAAACATTAGAAGTTTGATGAAAGATGAAGTATTTGAAAAGGTACTGACACAAGAACAACTGGCTCTGACAGGATTTAAGAATGTGGTTTGCAGTTTATTAGGGAATAGAAAACATCCAAATTTCAAAAGCATTGTTGATATCTTTGAAAAATTTAAGATGCAGTATGAGCCTTAAAATCCTTTTTTTTCATAGCCGTGTTGACTTTTCCCTGATAATCTTGGTGATTTTAGCGAAGAGCATGGAGGAAGGTCTTATCAGAACATGAAAGAAATAGAATCATGTTATCAAGGCAGGTGGAATAAAGGGATGATGACTGAATACTTTTGGTCTCTAAAAAGAGCTTTTCCATATATGATAGAAACAATCTGACTTCATATTCTTTAATAGACACAAGCAATTAATAAAAATCACTCTTCAGGATTAAAAGTCTTGAACACAAATTTAATTTCGCAGATCTGTGATATTCTTATTCCCTTCATAGCAAACTTGGCAGCATCTTTCTCTCATGTGCTTCCCATCCACCATTATTGTTCCATCTTATTCTGTGATAGTTAAATTCCTTTCCTACCTCTAACTTTTGTTCAGTCAGAACTTAGCTTATTTCTTTTTTTGAAAAATATAACTTCTGATTTGCTTACATTCTGTGCAGAATTCGTATGTTTCATTGACTGCTCTTTGAAAGCCTATAACAATTACAGCCCTACCATTGGGCTGGGTAACTTTTAATTTTAAATTTTCATATATTTTTTTGATTACCTAAATAAACTAATCATTTATGCCTCTTTTTCTGTGCTTTCCACTACAATGCTTCTACTAAGTCGTTGAACACCTTTTAAAAATCTGCAGAAATCATATATATATCCTCTTTCTTTTCTTTTTGAATACTTTGTTACTTATTGTTCAAATTATTATTACAGTTTTCTTACCAGATTACTAAGGTTTATAGCTGACTGAATATCTCCCCCATTTGCTTTCTCTTAAAGCATAAGTTTTCACTTCCACATTGCAATGTGACTATGACTTCAGTGATTTCAGGGATGGATGGCTTATAGTATATTGTAATTGCACATATGAAGAAGACTATACATTCTGTCAAGAAAGTACTGGGAATTGATTATATAAAAATCTCATATAAGAGGGTATCCTAGATCATTGTTGTTGCTAAGTTGATACTTCTTTCCTCTATACCCACACAAAGTTTGATTGTCATCTAGTTTGTTTACAGGGTGCCATTTTGTTAGTGTACCTCAAAGGTGTGTTGCAATTTTACAATGAATAAAAATATTGAAGAAAGAATCTGTCTCAAATTCTGCACTGCAAATGGTATTTTGTGTGCCAAATCGCTGAAAATGTCACAGAGGGCTTATGGTGAATTGACTTTATCAAAAACACCTGCGTAAAGTGGAAAAATGAATTCAAAAGTAGTCGAGATGTGGTGGAAGGTTCACCTTGCTCTGGTCGGCCATCAACAGTTTCAGTTGAACTGAACATGGCTAAAGTGAAGGAAATGATATCTGAAAATCGTCTTTTAGGTATGAGAGAGATTGCAGCTGAACTTTCTGTGTCTCATGAATTGATTTGTAGCATTTTAAAAATTGTTTGGGCATGACACAAGTTGCCACTCAATTAGTTCCGAAAGACTTGAACTTTCTGCAAAAACTCAATTGCGTAAGGATCGCTGAAGACATGCTAGAACAAGCCAACTCCAACCCCACATTCACGAAACACATTGTAACGTGATGAGATGTGGATTTACGAGTTTAACTTGCAAACCACTCAACAAGCTTCCGAGTGGCGCTCCAACAGAACTGAAACCCAAAAGGGCACGTCAAACTCAATCAAAACTGAAAGTCATGTTGACAGATTTTTTTTTTATTATTATTAGTATCATCGTGGTGTTGTGCACTCAGAACTCTTCCCAGAAGGTCAGACGGTAAATAAAGACTATTATCTGAGCATTATGCGCCAATTGAGAGAGCAAATACGGCAAAAAAGACCAGATTTGTGGAAAGACAACTCATGGATTATGCACCACGATAATGCCCCAAATCACAAGGCTATCACTGTGAACGAATTTCTGGCCAAAAACTCAACAAATCTCATCGAACAACCAGCGTATTCACTTGATCTGACTCCAGCTGACATCTTTCTCTTTCCAAAACTCAAGTTACCACTTCAAGGTACCCATTTTCAGTCGACAGAAGACAAAGGAGAATTTGCGGCAACAACTGACAAAATTTCCAGAAAATGCTTGCAAAAAATGTTTTGATAATTGGATAATTCTTTGGCGTAAATGTACAATTTCAGAAAGGGCCTACTTTGAAGGTGATAACATAAAATTGGTTGACTAATTCATATTTTGTGTTTCATTGACCAATTCCCGGAACTTTCTTGACACAGTAGTATAGCAACTTTCTATATTAAGATTTTGGCAGCTGCTGCTCTTCTAACAGCACCAGCTGTACCATCATTATGATAAATATTCAGCTTTGCCAAACAACAAATTACTTTTTGAAAGTTACAAAACGGAAATTAAAGTGCATTAAGACGAGAATTATCTCTGATATTGTTCAGCTATAGTCTGCTCAAACCATTTTGAAGTTCTGTGTGATAAAACATTATCCTAAAACGGTTTTAAATAGACAATCACATTATTGCAACAATCTGAGCAGAAAATTCCTAGAAGAGTAATCAGAATATGACAGTAACATAAGGTAGATAATGATTATCTGGGCTTGTAGGCCGTGGTCTAGTGGAAAATCTTCTTCCAATGACTCCAGCCGTGAAAGCTACGCACTACAGTAACATTTTAGCAGCAAAAATTTGGAATTAACTGAATATGAAAATGAACTGCTTTTGAAATATATTTCAAGTATCTTTAAGTTTGAGATGTAATAATTAATACTATCAAGACTAAGACTTCCTTTCTCACATGCACTTTTTGCATGTACTGTGCATAAAGCAATGGCGGCTGAAGTTTGAATGCACTGGTAATGCTAGCTTACTTCACCATTTCTTTTAAAATGATTAATTAGCATCCTTTAAGAACCAGGTACAGGATATTCTACAGTAAAAGAAATGGTTGAATTATGATCAATTATATGATGTGATATGTACATCACCACCAGTTTTATTGATTTTATCACTGTACATCGACTGGCACTAAGACACACCTGCAATGCCAACATGGAGATAATCACATCCATTGAACTCCATTTTCTCAAGCAAATATTGTGTTACTGTAAAATTTACAAACGATAACCCATAACTATCAACTTAATCAACATAAGATACTTGCGGTATCTTAATGCTTCCAAATGCGTGAATTAAATTCACCACACTCTTTTTCAGACCAAAGGTTATTGCCATCAAATAAAACACATTGAAATCAGAATAAAACATTTTTGACTTTACATCCTTAGAACCATTTATTTTTTGTGAAAATGTTTGTATTTAGTGGAAACGTAGAGTCAGACTGAAAAATTCAATGCCATAGCCGGGATTTGAACCACGGATCTTCTGGTTTCCGTCCAGCCGCACTACCATTGTGCTACTATGGCCAACGTGCCGATATGACATTAAATTCTCCAACTGACTCATATTTTCCCGGTAAACCACTTAGGAGATCTCATAAACACATGAGACAACTACCTTAATGGCGACTTACTACATGTAAGTACTTTAAGGCCCGGGCTTTATAGTTAACCACTATTAGGTTAATTAATGTAAATTAATTATTCTTTCACACTGGCCGTGTGTAGGCTAAATTGTGGAAACGTAGAGTCAGACTGAAAAATTCAATGCCATAGCCATAATTAACCTAATAGTGGTTAACTATAAAGCCCGGGCCTTAAAGTACTTACATGTAGTAAGTCGCCATTAAGGTAGTTGTCTCATGTGTTTATGAGATCTCCTAAGTGGTTTACCGGGAAAATATGAGTCAGTTGGAGAATTTAATGTCATATCGGCACGTTGGCCATAGTAGCACAATGGTAGTGCGGCTGGACGGAAACCAGAAGATCCGTGGTTCAAATCCCGGCTATGGCATTGAATTTTTCAGTCTGACTCTACGTTTCCACAATTTAGCCTACACACGGCCAGTGTGAAAGAATAATTAATTTACATTAATTAACCTAATAGTGGTTAACTATAAAGCCCGGGCCTTAAAGTACTTACATGTAGTAAGTCGCCATTAAGGTAGTTGTCTCATGTGTTTATGAGATCTCCTAAGTGGTTTACCGGGAAAATATGAGTCAGTTGGAGAATTTAATGTCATATCGGCACGTTGGCCATAGTAGCACAATGGTAGTGCGGCTGGACGGAAACCAGAAGATCCGTGGTTCAAATCCCGGCTATGGCATTGAATTTTTCAGTCTGACTCTACGTTTCCACAATTTAGCCTACACACGGCCAGTGTGAAAGAATAATTAATTTACATTAATTAACCTAATAGTGGTTAACTATAAAGCCCGGGCCTTAAAGTACTTACATGTAGTAAGTCGCCATTAAGGTAGTTGTCTCATGTGTTTATGAGATCTCCTAAGTGGTTTACCGGGAAAATATGAGTCAGTTGGAGAATTTAATGTCATATCGGCACGTTGGCCATAGTAGCACAATGGTAGTGCGGCTGGACGGAAACCAGAAGATCCGTGGTTCAAATCCCGGCTATGGCATTGAATTTTTCAGTCTGACTCTACGTTTCCACAATTTAGCCTACACACGGCCAGTGTGAAAGAATAATTAATTTACATGTTTGTATTTAATTCTTCTGTGGTTAACCACTTTTTTGTTCTATATTTATGTGCAGATCAAGAGCAGGTCTTCACTTATATTTCAGTTTCACAGTGTCTTCTAATGATATATAAAAAATGGGTTACTGAATGAAAAGCTTACTTTATTTACATTAGTTAAAAAAAAGGAAATATCACATCAGTACCCATACACTCAAGAGCTTTTAGTTTTCCCAGCAGATGCAGACTTTTTGTTTAGTTGTCTGCTGTACTGCTTGGCAAGGCAGGTAACATTAGGGAACAATGATTAATTTAAATTTAAGTATGAGTAAAGGAAATTTATGAATGTGACATAACAAAACACAATTTTCCACTGTGCTTCTGATTGGCATGTGGTGCCAGTGATAGCCATGACAGGTATCACTGGTAGGAATTTGGCATATCCCCTCGCTCCACTGCTATTCCCATTCCCTTCATTACTATTTGAAGTGAATGTCCATAATGACATAAATCCATAAAATGGTAATATTATAATGTTGCAAACTGATAACTTGTAGTCTGTAGTATTCTGTTGCCAGGCAGATATTACAGTGCATTTTGAGAATAATAAGCAGACTCTATTTGGAAATGTGTAGTGTTTAACGCCCGCTTTTACTACATACGGCACCGCAGGCGGTGACACTGATGATGCATGAGATGAAGATGGAGCACCGGTGGAATGAGATGGCGGGGGAAACCGGAGGTCCCGGAGAAAACCCGCCCCAACGCCGTGTTGTCCACCACAAATCTCACTTTGCGGTCGCCTGGGATCGAACCCGGGCTGCCTTGGTGAGAGCCAAGCGGTCTAACCACTGAGCCACGGCGTGGCCTACTCTATTTGGAGTACACAAACAATTTAAAGTTGTATTTTTTCCCCTTTTTAAGGAAATATCATGGCAATGCATGGCATCACCTCTGGAGATGCTCCTAGCCCAAAGTGGCTAGTGTGGAAAAATGGCTACATTTTCAGCAGTTTAATACTGCACATTTTGTTTGGATGTAAGCAATGTCTAGAGTATGACATTCATTAAAAATCAGCTTTGCAAGTAGTTACTAAAATAAGGGTAATTATTGTTGAGAATGCAAGAGAAATGTATTGTAAATACTCTGAACCTATTTGTATTTGCAGAGTTATATCTATAACTTACTGTGTGTGGGCGGGCCATCATCAGCTTCTGTTGTTCTTCAGTAGATAGACACAGCGACTGGCTGTAATATAATATGAGATCTGTCAGATATTGAAGACAAACTTGACAACAGTTCACATTTTAAGAAAACAAAAACTGAAAGAACTTGACATTATAGAATTTAATAACATTTATTTCTAAATCGTTTTCAGTTCAGAAAAAATTTAATTTAAAACTTTTCCAATTCTCAATAGGCTTTACAACATATATGCAGCATTGGACATCAGACTCACCTAGAGGCTGACTGATAAAATTTTGTTTACATCTGATATGCCATAACATGTTCCATAATTGAAAACTCATAACATGATAGTTTTCATGTTGATGCACATGCACACTAAAAAAATGCTTCACAACTCCTTGTTTCTATCCTCAAAATACTTATTTTGGTGCTGCCTCTCTACCCCAAAATTTTCTTCACTTCTGCACTCAGTATGTATATATCTATACACAAGGTGTTTAGAGGTCTGAGTGTACAAACTTCAACGGCAACTTCCTGACATTAAACTGAAACATAAGTTCCTGTACCATTTTCCTCTATAGTGCATGGTTGCATGGATAAAAAATAAAAGTGATCAAAGTTTTGATTATGAATATAACAGTACACCTTTATTGTTTACTTTTGCAATTAGAATACTGAGGTGCAGCTGTGAAAGATGAGATATTTGTGTATTTACCATATGTTACTAAAATAATTTGTTTAGCCACAAAATGATATGAAAGGACTAGATTCCAGTGTGTCTATTGAAATAAAGTTGTGAGCATATTAATATAATTTTGAGTCAAACTATTACTCCATACTTCATACTTCTCTATCTGGAAGAAAACATGTTCTACGTAAGCATTAGCAATATGTGGAGCATGTAGTACTAGTCCAACTCAAAATTACATTAATTTTGTGTTTAATTGCATCATAGTCCTTACACATTAAGAAATTGTGAGCATATGCTTGACAGCATATGCATTGAAGTTAATTAAACGAAACAAAAACTGGTTTAAAACCCATTAAAGGCAGTATACATATACAGCATCAATAAAGTAGAGAAATATTAATAAATCGTTGAAATTTCACTAATTTGCTTCACTGTAGCAAAAGTTATTCTTTGCATTGAGCGCACCTAATATTTGAGTCATTTTGTTTAGCGTGCATACAAATGAATGTATATATGTATAGCTGCATAAGCAACTTCTCCATTTCAAGGTTTTAGGCTCTAGTTTATACCACCAAGTGATAATCATTGTATATGTTGTATGAAACACATGCTGGGAAGAAGCAAACCTCTCTGTCAGCACCTCTTATTACAGTATTTCACAACTGAAGTTTATGCCTTATGCAGCTATTTTTGCTCAGTATTTTAGTTATTTATACTCTCTCGATGTTCAGAGTGATTTCTTATAGCAATCAAGAGCTAAATGAATGGCAGATCTGAAATTGTTAAATTTCATTGTTAACCATGGCTTATCCTAGTAATGTAGCAAATAAATTAGCTTTCGTAAGATGTGTACAAACTTGTGATATCACTTTATAAAATCTGGAAGACCTCTTGCTGTTTGACATAATTTGGATATTAAAGGCAATTATGAGAGAGGTGTTGAGGATATAGGAGCAGTGAGGAAGAAAATGACCCGCTTCCTTCAGGTGTTGGTGAAGAATCAACATTGTGCAGTGGTCAAAATAACTCAAACACAAATAACATACAAATAGACATATAGACAAATATACATATTTTCTGATGTACAGCTAACTTGTGACATCCAACCAACTGACATTTTCACAATTTTTTTTTTATTGTTGACCCATTCTTAAGGAAACAAACATATATGCAAGTAGGATGAGGGAAGCCCTGACCTCTAAAAGCAATTTAGGACCTAAGGGGAGAATTCAGAAGTGCACAGTGTACATGTTATTTTTAAGGCTACATTAGATGTGTACTGGTCTACAGATGGCATGTTAGCTGCTCCATTGTTTGGGAAATGATGGGTCAAATTTGGGTGGGGTGGATCAGTTATTACAAGCTATCCCTCTACACAAAAACCAGTTAAATGTTAAAAAAGTATTTTTATACCAGCTGGATGTAACCATACACATCTGTTTAGTGATTTGCAGAGCTCCAAATTCATGCAAGACAATGACCTACCTGCACTTATGCGTTTCAATAGCTTGTAACTTAATTGACTACTATAATATTTAGAGGTCTGTTCATACTGGGGGTAAGAAATTCGTCAATACAGCACCCCCCATACTTAAGAGAAAACACTTTACTAACAGGATACCACCCACACCACAAAAGTTGTGACCATTTCGAAAATGTCTAGTGTGTCGCGAAAAAGAAGTTTGCAAGGAAACCAATATTATTTGCCGTGAATCTGAAGATTGCCCTCTTGTGTTTATACAGGTTTTGGGGTATACCACTCAAAAAGAAACCTTTAAGGATAAGTTTTCATCTTTTATAGAACTAATTTAAATTTATTATAAAACAGGAAGATCAAAGTAATTGGCGTTAAATAAGTATTAAATGCATGTATGCGCAGCATGTCTATACATGTCCATATCAGTAAAAGGGTTAATATAATTAAAAAGTTGTTTTTGGGCAGGTATCTTTCCATCAAAATATGTTGTATTTGAGCCCAACGATAAATACACATTTTTTGAATAAATAGTCATTCTTATTTATACTAAACTTCACTTTTTAGTTGTTAGAACATAATTAAAATGTTCCTGAGGGCATTTGTGCAAATCATCAGCTACTGGATGACTGAAGCTCTCTCTTTTTTGTTTCACCTTCCTGCTAGAACTGACTGTACTGCCACTTCATTTAATGGTGCTATTTAAACATTTATTACACTTTTATTCTTTTTAATGATGTATATATTTTTTCCTGATTATTCAATTCTATTGGTGAGGTAAGTGGTTTTAGCAGTTTTATATTTTGACTAAGGTACATTATGATTTTCTGCCCAAAAATGGTATGCTATAGTGGTTATGTGTGACTGGAGGAATTTAGTAACAGTGACATCAAAATTAATCGGAAAGAAGCACAGAACGTGCTTCGTTAGCTGAGGATGTTAGGAAGGTCCTAAGTAACGAGTTCTAGGTAAACACTAGCAATATGGAGCACTGAGTACTAGTTTAACTCAAAATTATATCAATTAAAGTGTTAAAGCTTTGTGCTTCTAACACCAGATGGCTGCACTATCTGTCCCGACAGGAAGGGGAAACAAGAAAGAGCTACTCAGTAGCTGATGAGAACAAATGTGCTTGAAAACATATCAATTGTATTCTAATACTTAAAAAGTGAAGATGAGTGTAAATAAGTGTGTCTACTTATTTTGAAAAACATTCCAATAAATGAAGAATATTGCACTATTAATAAAGCTTCTGATTTTTATATTTAATAAACTGAAGATTTGGCAGTGTCTTCTAGTGCCAGCATTCCGAGTTTTCTCCATAAGAGATCCTCTGTGCAAATACATAACCATTCTTGGTAGCATTGTTTCAAAAGTTCATAATTTTAGTTGTGGTGTAGGATGTGTTTTTGTGTGTTTTGAGTTTTGTTACATATATTACTAAAACTATTCAAAATGAGTCTTTGTAATTTTTAATATAAGCTTAGAACTTGCTTTTCTCTTTTATATGGATTATTTATGCCTATCTGCATTGAAGTAACTGCTGTAGTTATAATTCCTCCATAATTATTTGTAGAGTACATCTCAATTTCATTTAATTTTGATCCATTAGCTGTCACTAGAGCTTTAATTCCATATTGTAATACTGGTTTATATGTCCTATATGCTTTTTGAACAGCCCTATTTACTGTCTGCCAATCTTTTCAGTATTATTATTAATTTTTGTTGTGCTTTTTCTATAACTGTGTAGCAATACAGTCAATGGCATATAAACAACTTGTAAACAAACTGAAGATGTAATTAATTACAAAACATGTGATTTGAATTTCAATTAAGCATATGTACATATGAAGGTTTTATTAATAATATATATAAAAACAAACAGTTTGATATATATGAACAGCTGCAAGAAGCTTTAAATAAGAAGTGTATTAATGTACTTTTGTAATGTCAAACATATCTGAAATATCAAAAATTAAATAATATTAAGTAAAGTAGCAAAAGAATATGCAGTGGTGTGTACTCACCATGCATAGTCTATGTTATTTGGGATCACCATGCCCTCATCTCGCCTTACTTGCATCATTTCCTCTCTTTGATCTATTACTGCTGCTTCATACATGGCCTCAATTTTGACTCGTTCATTCAATGCGGACTGTCCCCGCAAGTGACCAAACTGGTCAGGCAACAGGGTTGCTAGATGCTCCAGAGCAACATTGTCATGTGCAACAGAGAGTACTTCAAATGCGCTAAACAGAAGATAACATATTAGTTGTATAATATGTGTGTAAAAAACGCGACTCATCTAAAATTTAATACTTATTCTCTGTTTGAATTATTGCAAGAACACCATTTTTTTACTACAGCCCTTGGAATATCTTAGAAGCAATCTACTCACAGCAAGCAATCTACTCACTCAAATGTCCTGATCTTTAAGGGCTTAATAATTCATTAACATTTAATATTACCAGTTCATCCAATATTCTTCTACTAAACCCAAACACTTATATGCTATTTATTATTTTTTAGGTCCCAAAATAGCAAAAATAAATTACAAATTTTAAGTTGAAGCTAGCAACAGTGAAGTAAATCATCAAGGTTAGAATTTTTAGGGGCAAATTTCAGATGAAAAACTAAAAAAGGTAAACAAGTGTACAAAAAGGTACTGGTTTATTCAGCTAATTCAACAATTTCTCTTTATTCTAGTTTATTGAATTGCAAATACGTATATCAAATTAACACTGATCAGAAGAAGGAATAAACAGGAAGCTGTTGTACTTCAAGACATCAAGTATCTCTACATTTTTAAAGGTAAGTCTGTTTCTATTAGAAGATGCCTGCCTCAAGAGTACAGATGGTAGCATGTCTACCTCACGTTCAAGGGATCCTGAGTTTGAATCTTGGTCATGGTGAGTTACCTGGATGAGGTTTTTGCCCAGGGTTTTCCCTTATCCTGAAAGCTGAATGTCAGGTAACTCTAAGCTCTAAGGACCATGGGCTCATTTAAGTATCATTTCGTTCATCGTCTGATATGACTTAACGTTGAGGACGTAAATTAAAAAATTAGGAAATAGAATGTCTGTAGATGCTAAAGTTTCTTTCGACATCCACAGAAATCAGTGGGGTAAACTTGTAGTCACTCAGAATGGCAACTCTACAGATGTGGCAAATTCCTCAATATTTTCTTCTAAAAACTAGACACAAGTTTCTCTTTGCCAGAGCTCCCTCGTGGAAATAAATATATTCCATTGTTTTTTCTTTTCCCAGACCTGTTCCTCTAATCATTTAATAGCTGCAGTCAGTATTTGTAACTATAGACACAATATACTTCTGCCTGCAAATTACATATTTTATCTGGTAACAGAAATTTCTATGCCTTGAAAATTGCATTTGTGATGACTAGATCTAAAGAAAGCACAAACTCTTTAATTTTGTCAAAATTCTCACAGCAGCATACTCAATCCAAGATCTCCAGTGAGCAATGACCTGGAAATTTGGTAGGGGCAGGCCAATGGTTTCCCAGTAGGCAACAACACAACTTGGAGCTTTCAACAGAATCTTCAGGACAGAGGTGAACTGATTTGCAATGTTGCAGCACATAGTATTTGTTCCTCATGGATTCATAAATGCTGTGAAGGGCAAGAACCAAGCATGTCATTTGTTTCAACTAAGGAAATAAAGGTTTGAATTGATTAACAGGTGTAAGAAGCCTAGTCCACAATCAAACAAAGTTTTTTAAATTTGATACCAGTAGACCAGAGCTTATGACGGAAGTTAATAATTGATTGCATTACTGTACTGACACTGGCTTTCTGCACCATTTTTAACATGAGCTTAACTTTCTCTCCTGTTCTGTATGTTCAAAACATACTGTTCCATTGTATTGATTCATCCAGAATGATTTCCACATAGCAATCAAACAATTTCTCTTTGATTCTTTGTATGGTTTCTTGGTAAACAGGCACCATGTATTGATTTCTTAAAGTACTTTCATTGGACATTGGTATCTATATGCATTTTTGAAGAAATTTGTTGAAGGCTAGATGGTACACCTTATTGAGTGGAATTCAAGCTTGTGTAAGTACCTAATACAAATCAATGTTTAATTCCTTAAAATTTTGGCTTTTTGAAGAATTCTGTTGAAATGCATTATGTAAGTTTATGATTTGTTTGATAGAACAGTCTTGTTCAGTTCATGCTTAAAACTGGAAATGTTTCACTGGCATTTTTCATCTAACTAAATTAAATGGTACACCGTGTAACATTTCATCACTGTGCAACGGAAATGTTAGATATAAGTAGTGGTGGTGGGGATGCTGCGATTCTGCAACAAAAGATGCTGTTGCTGTGTCCTGTCCTTGGGAATGGTGCTGATGTTCCAAGTTTCGCAGTCGTTTTAATCTGAGCTTTTGCTCAGATCCGTGTCTCAGGATGAGCAATTCCTTTAGATGTTATCCATGGCTGCTGCTCCAGCCGTTGCATGAGAAAAACTCCTTGAATTCAGGCATGGTCTCAAGCGAGGGAATTAACTTTTCATCTATTGAGGAAATAATTCCATTTTTCTTTTTAAATTAATATAATTTAAATCTCTTAATTTTGAGTAATAAACTTACAGAATACATTGTAACGTAGATATACAATAAGCTTGATCAATGCAATTGAATTGCATTTACACAGAAATTGTGAATATAGTTTATAATTTCTATAGAATTTTTCTATGTGCTTTTCCGACATAGAATTATACTTAAATTTAATTTATTACAACAACACTGTTTTCAACACTTCCAGAAAAGGAATTACACAATTATACGTTTGTTCCCTTCAATGCCACACAATCAAAAGATGTCTGGTCCCTTTGAAGTTACACGATCAGAAGATGTCTCTTCCCTTCGATGTTACACAATACAAAGATACTATTTTTGCAAGCCTCTTGTCCAAGATTATTGATTTTTCTCGCTTTTGTTGCTATGACCACCAAACCACCAATCACTGGTCCATGTCAACACGATCAGAAGACGTCTCTTCCCTTCATGTTACACGATCCAAAGATGCTATTTTTGCAAGCCGCTTGTCCAAGATTATTGATTTTTCTCCCTTTTGTTGCTATGTCCACCAAACAAACTTCTTTTTCACTGGACCATGTCAACACATTACATCGTATCATTTTTGTAACCACTAATACTAACACATTACATCATATCATATACATATTGCATCATTTCATATACACATTGCATCATATAATGACCCACTGAATTTCACACTTTCATTTCTTACGCATATTAACTTTTCCATATAGATCCTTAAACCACCATTACACATTTAAATATTTTCAACTTTCGGGGCCTAAACCAAAACAATTGTGACAACTGTCTATGAGTTTTGTTTGAATTTCTGAGTCAGAGCAATAGATTTGGTACTGGACGGGTTTGGCATGGTAAAAATCTAGTAATACACTCGTTTAGTAATATAACAAAGGACTAATACCAATTTCTGAAACACAAATTTGCTGAACACAACATTCAATGCTGAAGCATCTACAATTGCACTAAACACTCACTTGCTGTCTACACTTTTATATAACACTGTGACAATTACCAAAATGTTCTCATTCATGTTGAAACTGTATTCTCAGCGACTTCTAGTAGCTTCGAGCAGTACGCAGTCTCAATTCTTGGATCTAAACCGCTGTGGTTACCACTGTGTCTGCATGGTCTTGGCAAACATCTCCACATAAACAGATGACAAACTATTATACAGAAAGAAACTGAAATTCACGGCCAATATTGTACTGATTCTGGTGAAATTAAAAGAATAGAATAATATACGTTCACTGGCAATTACATTTTTGCAGGCTAATTTATAGCCATACAGCAAGAGAAAGAGAGGACTTGTCGTACACATAATGTTGCAAGTGTGCTTTCAAATCCCATGCAGTAGTTACTGAAAGAGGTACACATACTATTTGGATGTTCACAGCAAGCTGAGGAGACGTTAATTGAAAGTTAAATATTTTATAGTAATTAGAAATCATAGAATAAAATGGAATGAAACTTTGGGGAAGGGACATAATGGGCATAGTTTGCAGAAAAAGGGATAAAGGTCCTGAAAAATGGAAAAAGGTGTATGAGAAAACATCTCTTTTTGCAGGTAGAAACAAAATTTCACATCATGGTATCTTTCTGAAGAGCTTTAATTTACCCTGAAAACAAAAAAAGGTGCACACCTAAAAATCCTAATCCTGGTTATCATACTGTAAAGTGATGTTACAGAGATCAAGACAATTTGCTACCTGAATAGTTTATTGGGTTTCAGAATTGCCTTATACTCAGAAATAGTATGTACCTTTTTGTGGCTGTTGACCTGGTAGGCAACATATGTAGAAGCTCTCGCCATTGTTTTGTAGATTTTTTCACAGATTTAAGCAAATCAATGCATTCATGCATCTCATTTCTTAACTTATCCATTCTCTGGAACCTTGCAGACGAAACACACCCTATATGGAAACCTGGTTGACAGAAAACAATAGATAGATAATTTATTCATCTTGTAAATCATACATTGTACATGAGTACTATGATATAAGACACATCAAATTGTGAATTTACAGTGCAATTAACTATACTTGTAAATTAACAGTCACATCCAATAAGGACAAGTCAGTGTTTGTACAAAATAATGATTTATAAAGATATCTCAAGAATGTTATAATATACACAATTCAAAAATGTAACAATATTACAAACTTTCCATAAATCCACTAACAGAATAAAAACAGTGGTCTAGCAGGTATGCCAAAACTGACTTTTTAAATGCTGAAAAATTGCAAGTGGTTTTATTGGCTATAGGCAGTTTATTAACCCTGTAGTGCTCGCGTGGCGTCTCACAGATGCCAGCTTAGAATCATTTCGCCATCTCTTCAATACCGATGAGGTCATTGTGCTGAGCTGCCATCTACCTTTCGCTTAGCAACCCTTAACCAATATATCTAAACGACAACCCACCAGTTTTCGCCTAACAAGGGTGGAGTGAAGTTATAGTTGTGAATGTGTAGACGGCGTCTGTCAGACACCACGCGAGCTTTACTGTTGCAAGGTAAGATACCGGTTTAAAACATATTTGTTGCGGAAAGTTGTGATCAAAAACTGTCAGTATCAATTTTTTTTCCTGATGGAAATGGTTTTAATATTTTTAGGTTTGCAATGAGTGGAAAACAGAGGAAATACAATCCTTCTGATCCAGATGATTGGAAGATCATGCAAAGTTTGTTAGAAGAAGTAGATGATGATGATTTTGAACTTGATTCGAATAGCGATGCCGAGGAAGATATTGTGGAGCAAAGAAGTGAATCTACAGACACAGAACAAGAAGTAGATGATAGTAACAATTACAGTGAGAGTGAGAAATATTTCTTAGGGCGAAATAAAGTTTGTAAATGGAATAAAGCTAATCTGCCAAAAAATGTTCGTACTCGGCGGCAGAACATTGTTACACATTTGCCTGGTGTGAAAGCGTGTGCGAAACAAGCAAAATCGCCAAAAGAATGTTGGGAGATATTTTTTGATGACAATATGACATCTAACATAGTGATATGCACAAATAAAAAAATTGAGGAGGCCCAAACTAATTATAGTAGGGAGAGAGATGCAAGACCTACAGATATGCTTGAAATAAAGGCTCTCTTTGGAATACTATACCTGTGTGCTGCTAGAAAAGATAACCACACTCACACAAAGGATATATGGGCAAAAGATAAGATGGGTATAGAATTCTGCAGACTGATAATGTCTGAAACACGTTTTAGATTTCGTCTCTACTGCCTCAGGTTTGACGACAGGGATACAAGAATGGAGAGGAAAAAACTTGACAATCTGGCTCCAGTTCGAGCCATTTTCACTTCATTTGTGCAAAACTGCCAGAATGCATATTCAGTTGGGGAATACTGCACATTAGATGAAAAATTAGAAGGTTTTAGGGGAAATTGTCAGTTCAGAAAATACATTCCGAGCAAACCAAGATAGTACAGCATAAAAATATATGCCTTGGTCGATGCTCGAATGTATTACACAGTAAATCTTGAAATATATCCTGGAAAACAGCTAGAAGGACCATTTAAAATAAGTAACAGTGCTAGTGATGTAGTGAAACGTCTAACCTCAGTTATTTCCGGTACAGGAAGGAACCTCACTATAGACAATTGGTTTACAAGTATCGATATTGCAAATTATCTGTATGAACGCAACATTACTATTGTTGGAACTGTAAGGAAAAACAAACCACAAATTCCCCCTGAATTTGTCACAGCAAAATCCCGAGAGGTAGCCTCATCTTTGTTTGGCTTACAGAAGAATTCCACATTAGTTTCATATGTACCCAAACGGAATAAAGTTGTATTGGCCCTCTCTACAATGCACCATGACGCTGCTATTGATATTACAACTGGAGAAAAAAGAAAGCCAGAAATAATAACTTTCTACAACACAACAAAATCAGGTGTTGACACTGTAGATCATGAGTGTTCGGAAGCTTTCACGGCCGGGGTCAGAATTAATATAAGAGATTCCTTCCGGGCTTTGGAGCCGTGGTCTGATGGAGTTAAGCTGTCCATACGTTTCGTCCATCCCTGCGGTGGACATCATCAGTGGCGTGGTCTTAATCTTCTAGGTGAAGGTTCAGGCACAACTGAGGCGCTCGCTAGAGGTGTCGTATTTATATCCTGGTTGGACGTACTGGATTGGTGCGGCTGGAGAGGGGGTGTGTCCTCGGTGGGTGGGGTTTCCCTGTACTGATAGTTGATTGGCTCTCGTGATTTTTCTGCCTTTTGGTTTTGTTTTAGCCGTTCCAGTATCGGATGCCAGATGTTGTTCAGTTTAAGAGCCTCTCCCTTTCTGTTGAAATTATTGGAGTGTTTATAGATTTCAATAGCTTCGCGTTGTAGTCTGGCGTGGTAGTATGGTGTAGAAGAAAGCACCTTTGTCTCCTCATACTGGATAATATGTTCACCATCGGCCCAAATGGCATGTTCCGCGACCGCAGACTTGTCCCATTGTCCCAGACGGCAGTTACGCTTGTGTTCTGAAAGCCGGGTGTTGAAACTGCGTTGTGTGGTACCGACGTATACAGCACCGCAGGAACAAGGAATACAGTAGACGCCGGCTAAAGTGAGAGGGTCCCTAGGGTCTTTGGATGAGCGTAATAACGACTTAATCTGCCTAGTGGGCTTGAAAATAGTTCTAACCTTAAAGCTTTTAAGCAGGCGCTCAATTCTGTCCGTCACATTCTTAAAATATGGCAGGAATGCAATGCCTTTGTATTCATGCGGACTATTCTCGCAGATGGCAGGGCGAGATTTACGTGGTCGCGTAGCTCTGCGGACTTCACGTGCTGTGTAGCCATTGGAACGTAAGGCCTGTTGGAGGTGACGGAGTTCCTGTTGTAATGAGCCGGGTTCACAGATGCGGGTAGCGCGGTCCGTGAGGGTTTTAATGATAGCGCGTTTCTGTTTAGGGTGATGGTTGGAGTTTTTGTTCAGATATCTGTCTGTATGGGTCGGTTTGCGGTATACCTTGTGTCCAAGTGTCCCATTTGGTTTTCTACTCACCAGAACGTCTAAAAATGCCAGTTGTCCATCTTCTTCTTTCTCCATAGTGAACTGAATACGCGGATTGATGCTGTTGAGATGCTGAAGGAACCCATCAAGAGTAGATTCACCATGACTCCATACAACAAAAGTGTCATCCACATAGCGGTACCATTTTGACGGTTTGTAAGCAGCAGAGCTCAGAGCCTGGGCCTCGAAGGACTCCATGAACAAATTGGAAATTACCGGGCTGAGTGAGCTGCCCATGGCGACTCCGTCATTTTGTTCAAAGTACTCATGTTTCCACTGAAAGTAAGTGGTGGTGAGCACATGATGAAATAGCGCCAGTATATCCTCCGGAAACAGACTTTTCAGGTTGGAGATGGCGTCACTTACAGGGACCATGGTGAAGAGAGAAACGACATCAAAGCTGACGAGGATATCTTGAGGCTGTAGAGTGATGGTCTGTAGCTTCTGGATGAAATGGTGCGAATCCTTGATGTAAGTGTCTGTTGAGCCAATATGCGGTTGCAATGGCCCTTAAGAATCTTAATGCAAACATGGACATCATTGTCTGCTCTGCGGATAAAGGCAATGCTACGGTCGTCCTGAACCAGCTAGACTATGAAAGCAAAATCCTGGAGCTTTTACAATCCGGTACCTACCGGAAGCTTCAACGCGATCCTACTTCCAGCATTTTACGGAAAACCAACAAGCTGATAAAATCGTCCTCCCTACTACCTGAGGATAAACGCCGCATCACTAGGTCTGAAGCTCTACCTCCGAGATTCTACGGTCTGCCTAAGGTCCACAAAACAAATGTGCCACTACGGCCCATCGTCAGCAGCATTGGGTCCCCTACCTACACCGTCGCAAAATTTTTGGCAAACTTATTGCAACCGCATATTGGCTCAACAGACACTTACATCAAGGATTCGCACCATTTCATCCAGAAGCTACAGACCATCACTCTACAGCCTCAAGATATCCTCGTCAGCTTTGATGTCGTTTCTCTCTTCACCATGGTCCCTGTAAGTGACGCCATCTCCAACCTGAAAAGTCTGTTTCCGGAGGATATACTGGCGCTATTTCATCATGTGCTCACCACCACTTACTTTCAGTGGAAACATGAGTACTTTGAACAAAATGACGGAGTCGCCATGGGCAGCCCACTCAGCCCGGTAATTTCCAATTTGTTCATGGAGTCCTTCGAGGCCCAGGCTCTGAGCTCTGCTGCTTACAAACCGTCAAAATGGTACCGCTATGTGGATGACACTTTTGTTGTATGGAGTCATGGTGAATCTACTCTTGATGGGTTCCTTCAGCATCTCAACAGCATCAATCCGCGTATTCAGTTCACTATGGAGAAAGAAGAAGATGGACAACTGGCATTTTTAGACGTTCTGGTGAGTAGAAAACCAAATGGGACACTTGGACACAAGGTATACCGCAAACCGACCCATACAGACAGATATCTGAACAAAAACTCCAACCATCACCCTAAACAGAAACGCGCTATCATTAAAACCCTCACGGACCGCGCTAGCCGCATCTGTGAACCCGGCTCATTACAACAGGAACTCCGTCACCTCCAACAGGCCTTACGTTCCAACGGCTACACAGCACGTGAAGTCCGCAGAGCTACGCGACCACGTAAATCTCGCCCTGCCATCTGCGAGAATAATCCGCATGAATACAAAGGCATTGTATTCCTGCCATATTTTAAGAATGTGACGGACAGAATTGAGCGCCTGCTTAAAAGCTTTAAGGTTAGAACTATTTTCAAGCCCACTAGGCAGATTAAGTCGTTATTACGCTCATCCAAAGACCCTAGGGACCCTCTCGCTTTAGCCGGCGTCTACCGTATTCCTTGTTCCTGCGGTGCTGTATACGTCGGTACCACACAACGCAGTTTCAACACCCGGCTTTCAGAACACAAGCGTAACTGCCGTCTGGGACAATGGGACAAGTCTGCGGTCGCGGAACATGCCATTTGGGCCGATGGTGAACATATTATCCAGTATGAGGAGACAAAGGTGCTTTCTTCTACACCATACTACCACGCCAGACTACAACGCGAAGCTATTGAAATCTATAAACACTCCAATAATTTCAACAGAAAGGGAGAGGCTCTTAAACTGAACAACATCTGGCATCCGATATTGGAACGGCTAAAACAAAACCAAAAGGCAGAAAAATCACGAGAGCCAATCAACTATCAGTACAGGGAAACCCCACCCACCGAGGACACACCCCCTCTCCAGCCGCACCAATCCAGTACGTCCAACCAGGATATAAATACGACACCTCTAGCGAGCGCCTCAGTTGTGCCTGAACCTTCACCTAGAAGATTAAGACCACGCCACTGATGATGTCCACCGCAGGGATGGACGAAACGTATGGACAGCTTAACTCCATCAGACCACGGCTCCAAAGCCCGGAAGGAATCTCTTATATTAATACTGTAGATCAGTTGTGTAGCACATATAATGTGTCCAGGAAGACAAACAGGTGGCCAATGGTGGTGTTTTTCAGCATGCTGAATGTGGCAGGCACAAATTGTCAAATTATTTTCCAGAGTAACAATAAAAGTGATGTGAAGAAATGCAGTCGCTTTCTGAAAAATTTGGCTCGTGATCTTGCAGATGACTACCTGAGGGTTCGCTCACAATGTTCTTCCCTACCAGTAGCCCTCAAACGGGACATTTCTAACCTATATACTAACACAGACGAAACACAGATAACAAAAGAAGGTGATACGAGTGCGAAGAGAAAAAGGTGTTACAAATGTGGTCGTTTGAAAAACAATGCCACGAGATATACATGCAGGTCTTGCGGACAGTATATTTGTCTCGAACACGCCCAGGAAATATGTTCAGAATGTACATAGTGTGAATACAGAAGCACTGTGGAAAATAAGCTGTAGAACATTCATAAAGGTTTGACGTTGAGCATAATATTGTGTTAGAAAAGACTAGAAACTGGTGATAAAAGTTTTTATGCACAATCTTAGGACACTAACATTTGTGAATAATCAAAAATGGTTAAAATACGCAACAACATTGTTTAATTGTTAATTTCATTTAAATCAAACTATGTTAATGTTGAATTTATCCAAAATAAGTACACTTAAATGTAATTGTAATTAAAGTTGCTTTAATACACATCTTATTAATTGAGAAATATATGCAAAATATCAGGAATTTTAAATAAACTATGATTACCCCCTATAGTAAAAATGGACTGTCCAGGCTACATAAATGTAGCTAAATAATGAAAAAATTGAATGGCGTCTCTCAGACGCCGCGCGAGCTTCTATGTCTCAAAATGCCACGCGAGCGCTGCAGGGTTAAAAAAAGTGATTCCTAAGTTTATTACACTGTTTTGATGAGCTCTTATGTTACTTCTATTCACATGAATATTCATTTTCTGTCTAGTATTATGGTTATGAACTGTGTCATTAAAGGTACAGTGACTGTTTCCTTTCATTAAATTTGTCTTTATAAATTTTAAAATTTCAAAAATGAAAATACATGGGAGAGGTAAGATTTTAAATTTTTTAAATAATGGTCTGCACGTACATGTTGATTTAACTCCCCCAAGTATTCTTAGAATCCGTTTTTGCATTATGAATAAGGATTTACAATGTGGTGAGTTACTCCATAATGTTATGCAATATTTTAAAATGGAATGAGCACATGCAAAATACATGCTTCTGAGAGTTTTTATATGTCATGAATTATTCATACCACAGAATTATGTTTATTTTATAAACCCTGTCCAGCAAAAGAGCAAAGTAGGCTAAACGAAAACATGTGACTTTTGACTGCAGTATGCTGTCTTCATGGTTGTATGACTCTTCTGCTCTCTAAATAGTGCCTTAGAAAATACTGCAACTATAGCTCTGAAGATCCGTGGTTCAAATCCCGGCTATGGCATTGAATTTTTCAGTCTGACTCAACGTTTCCACAATTTAGCCTACACACGGCCAGTGTGAAAGAATAATTAATTTCCATTAATTAACCTAATAGTGGTTAACTATAAAGCCCGGGCCTTAAAGTACTTACATGTAATAAGTCGCCATTAAGGTAGTTGTCTCATGTGTTTATGAGAACTCCTAAGTGGTTTACCGGGAAAATACGAGTCAGTTGGAGAATTTAATGTCATATCGGCACGTTGGCCATAGTAGCACAATGGTAGTGCGGCTGGACGGAAACCAGAAGATCCGTGGTTCAAATCCCGGCTATGGCATTGAATTTTTCAGTCTGACTCAACGTTTCCACAATTTAGCCTACACACGGCCAGTGTGAAAGAATAATTAATTTCCATTAATTAACCTAATAGTGGTTAACTATAAAGCCCGGGCCTTAAAGTACTTACATGTAGTAAGTCGCCATTAAGGTAGTTGTCTCATGTGTTTAGGAGAACTCCTAAGTGGTTTACCGGGAAAATACGAGTCAGTTGGAGAATTTAATGTCATATCGGCACGTTGGCCATAGTAGCACAATGGTAGTGCGGCTGGACGGAAACCAGAAGATCCGTGGTTCAAATCCCGGCTATGGCATTGAATTTTTCAGTCTGACTCAACGTTTCCACAATTTAGCATACACACGGCCAGTGTGAAAGAATAATTAATTTCCATTAATTAACTCATTTCATTTTTACTGAAGTACAAAATTTTGAGCACCAATCATAGTTAAATTATAAAAACGTGAAGTTTATTGAATTTATAATAAAAATAATAATAATTTAATAATAATTTACTGTGGCCAATAGACTCTTACAAGAGCATCTGACACTGTAAATTATCTCTATACAGTCAAAATACAAAATGATCAAAATACATAAGTTATTTACAAAATATAGAGTTGTTTACAAAAGTATATGAGTTATTTACAAAGATCAAAATAATTAACACAGTCCGTGTAACAGGGTTGCTTAGAGGATGGCAAGAAAGAAAATAAAGTTTGGAAGTTAATATGGCAGAACAAGTCAATATTACAAAGCATTAACATGTAAAACTGCTAGCAAGACAAAATGTTGAATGTATTTAACAAGTTTTTTGAAAGGTATCCAGAACTTAATATAAATAAAGTGGTGAAACTAACATTCAACTTTTCTGATGTGTTAGCTATAAGCATTTAAGCATGTACACACTTGAACCAAACTGTTTTACAGTTACATATTTTTCTTTTAAGCAGAATCATCTAACACTTCACATCCAACAATTTGCCCACCTCGGTAGCATAGATGGTAGCATGTCTGCCTCATGTTCAAGAGGTCCCGAGTTCGAATCTCGGTTAGGGTGTGTTACCTGGATAAGGATTTTTCCGGGGTTTTCCCTTATCCTTCATGACGAATGTCGGGTAACTCTAAGCTCCAGGGACCCCGGTCTCATTTGAGCATCATTTCACCCAATTCATTCACCATCTATGACTTAACGTTGGAGGATGTAAATTACAAAAAAAAAAAAAAAAAAAAAAAAAAAAAAAAAAAAAAAAAAAAAAATTAAACCTATACTACAATTGCTATTTAGAAAACCAAATACATAAGCACAATCATCTGAACTGAATAATGACTAAGATAATCACTCCGTCACAAATTTGGAAATATCCTTGTGCATCCACACACACAATGTACTCATTGAATGGTATTTTATGACTTTTCCACAGCTACCAAATACTGTTGATCATATGCTGATATTCTTTCAAAATGCAGTAAGTTTATATTATCTATGGGTTTCTGGTACCCTCATGGCTAAGAGTATGAAGAAGATAGATGAGATATTGAACATAAGGCGTGTCTGGTCTGTCATTGACTAGCCAGTGTGGTGAGTGTGACATCATGCAGTTAAGCATGCATACTGGTTCGCTTTGCCAAACCAAATGGGCAAATTTCTTTGTGCGCTCAGAAGATACTAATTACAGGATTATTTTGTTTTTTCCCATGTTACAGAGCTATTGTTTTCTGAGGGAGACTGTCCAAACTGTATGTTTGTAGGACATCTGGTTTCAGAGACAGGGAAAGATAAGGTGCCTGACTAGGAAGACAAGAATCATTAACTGTCAGTAAAGAAAGCACACATGTGCTGTTGCTGCAGTTGCATTTTGTACCTTGCATTCAGTAAAGTGGTGATCTTTCAAAGACATGCTTTTCAAACTTAATATGTCGCTTAGCAAACCTAGTACTAGTGTGCCTAGTAGTGACTGTAAGACAACTTGTAAGATTTTACATAAGCAGGCTAGGAATATTATTTTTCATGTGTTATTACTGTTTTTCAAACAGTTGTCAATTAAAGACATTTTCGAAAGTACAAATTTTGCTCACAGTTGAGAATTAATGGCACAAGCTTGTCGTGTGAGTGCTCATACCATGACGAGCATTGTTAAAGAAGGCAAACAGTTCACCAAAATAAGAGAAGGTCCCATATTTGGTCTCCAGAAAACATCGAGCAGCTGAAAAACGTATTATCAACTTCGATGATTTTTCAAAAGTGTGTGTAAATCAATTTAAGCTTTATAAGACAAAGGTGAATATCCAACTGCCAAAAGACTGACCAGTTTAATGAGACACAAAATAGAATATACAGGTTTCGTATCTTCTATGTATAATATTCTGAAATCTCTTGGGTTCAAATATAGGAGAGACAATGATGGTTGCAACTTTCTGCTTGAAAGAAGTGATATTGATGCTGCAAGACTAAAATTTCTGCACATAATGCACAACGTTAGAAGTACAGGTAATTCCAGGCCCATATTTCATTTGGATGAAACCTGGGTTAATCAAAGTCATTGCAGGAAAAATATATGGCAAGATTCATCTGGAAGGGGAGGGGGACTCAAAGTACCTAAAGATAAAGGTGGAAGGCTTATTATTTGCAATGCAGGTTCATCAAAAACAGGTTTTATACCAAAAAGCAAATGGGTATTTCGTTCACAAACACAAAACAAGTGCTCCAATTACCATACCGATATGAATTCAGACTCTTTCAGAGAATGGTTTATAAACAGATTTTTAAGTGTTTTGGTGGAGGGTTCCATAATTGTTATGGATAATGCCAATTATTATTCTATGACCATAGAAAAGTTACCTAACACCAGTTCATGAAAATCAGATATTCAGGAATGGTTGTATAGTCATTATATTCCCTTTGATGCAACAGAAACTAAGACCAAATTATTAGCATGCATTGCTCCTTACGAAAACCAGGAAAAGAATTATGAACTGGACCAGATAGCATTAGAAATGTGTCACAAAGTGATCCAGTTGCCACCCTATTACTGTCAGTATAACTCTACTGAGCTTATTTGGGCTACAGTAAAGGGTGAAGTTGCACAGTTAAACAACACATTTTGGCTTGCAGATATTGAGTGATTGATGAACGAGGCTCTTGATAGGATTACCATAAAGGATTAGGAATCCCGAGTTACACATGCAAAGTGTTTGCAAGAGAATGATTTTGCTAAAGAAATTGCAAGGAATGATATCATCGAATGTATAATTATAAACTTCAGGGACAACGAATCAGATATGGACACCACTGATGAAGATGAAAACGAGGACAACGATGACATGAATGACATTCTGGCAGCTCTTTTGTAGCACCCTGATTCGCTGCTGTTAAGGTAAATATTTATTGATTATTATAACTTTATATTTATGTTTGGTGTTTGTATTTTCTGGCTTTCGTACTGTTATTTATACAGAATTTATCTGCTTCATTGATGGCCATTTAAGTCCTGCATGGTCCAGGAATGGATACCCAATAAACAGCGCAAGACACTTTAATTGTTAAATGGTGTAAAAATGCTTCATAAATACACATTCGTATCTTCTATTTTATTATATGTTTTAATGCAACAAAAATTGGTTTGAAGTCCATTACAGGCAGTATACAATTATGGCAACATTAACGTAGGGACTATGTTCACAAATCGTTGAAACGTCACTATTTTGTTTCACTGTACTAAATGCCATTCTTTCATCGAATGTATCTAATTTGTGTCATTGTTTTGTATGCGTATGAAAGATAGCTGCAAAGCAAATTGTTTTCTGGTTCAAGGTTTTGAAGTTCAGTTTATGCTACCATGCAATAATCATTGTATATGTTGTTACACGCATGCTGAAATATTAAGTGAATTTCGCTGTCAGCATCTCAATGCACATCTCAGATAACTTGCTAGGTGGATACGGTAAGAAAAAGACAGACATATCTTACATCTTTGTTGCCCGCTGGCTGTAGAACTGGTAACACAAAGAGAGCATGAACACTTTATTGGCTAAAGCTATATTCATTCTTATTTTGTGGCTACTCTAAACAACGACGCCTTTAGAATGAAGGTGCATAAGTGGCAAGTTGAACAAGAGGAGAAACCGAAGAAAAAAGACTTGAACAACGGGGACAGATGACAGTAAGAAAGCTCATAGCCAAAAAATGAGAGAACTTTGGATTCACAGAAGAGTTAAGAAACGTCTCTAAGCACTTCATGTAGTCTTACATGTGCTCATTTAACAACAATAACAATGACAAAGACAAAGACAAAGACAAAGACAAAGACAATGACAATGACAATGACAATAATAATAATAATAATAATAATAATAATAATAATAATAATAATAATAATAATAATAATAATAATAATAATAATAATAATAATAATAATAATAATAATAATAATAATAATAATAATAATAATAATAATAATAATAATAATAATAATAATAATAATAATAATAATAATAATAATAATAATAATAATAATAATAATAATAATAATAATAATAATAATAATAATAATAATAATAATAATAATAATAATAATAATAATAATAATAATAATAATAATAATAATAATAATAATAATAATAATAATAATAATAATAATAATAATAATAATAATAATAATAATAATAATAATAATAATAATAATAATAATAATAATAATAATAATAATAATAATAATAATAATAATAATAATAATAATAATAATAATAATAATAATAATAATAATAATAATAATAATAATAATAATAATACCTTTTTCTGTAAGACGAACATCAGCATTGTCAGGTCTCAGGGACAGTCGGAACTCAGATCTGCTTGTGAACATTCTATATGGCTCAGTTGTGCCTTGAGTAGTAAGATCATCAATTAAAACACCAATGTATCCTTGTGTACGATCCACATAAAATGGTGGCTTTCTTTGCACCTATAACAACAAAACAACAAAAATAGAGAATCTAAGAAGGTTCTGGTGCAAAAACAATATCTTTTAAATTCATCAGAGATAAAATAGTTAGGAGAGCTGCACAATGAATACTCTCAATTAAACAGCTATATAAAGTCAGCATATGTTTCGGAAGTATAAACTTTTCATGGGTCCTCAAGACAGCTAAAATATTCAGGGTGCAATTGTTATAATACCATATAATCTTAGTAACTCTAAAATTCCTTATAAGTAATTATGTAAATTAGTTATTTTGAGATTTGTGATAAAGAGATGGCTGGAGAATCTTCCGAGGTGGAACAGGCATATTTATTGCATATAACTTGAAGAAGAATATGATGATCATGATAGTTAAAGCTTATATAATTACATGTTTTCTATCATGTGTTAAATTTTAAATGATTTTGATTATTTTCAGTTTTTATCCAGTGGATAGGAAAATATATATTTTCCTTTTCAATTTTTCTGGCCACTTTGTTGTGAATGTGTGACATGAAATATAAGGGGTGTTCGGAAATAATTTACAATAGTAGGTTTTATTACCTTATTTATTAATTAGGATGAATAATTGTATACGGGATCTTTCAATATACTCTCCATCAACGTCAATAAATCGCTACCACCTTCCTGACAACTTCATTGTTGCATCACAGAACCATTGTTTAGGGTTATTACACTCATGGAAAGCTGCCTGCAATTCTTTGTTGGGGACGAACCTTTTCCCTTGTAGCATATTCTTCATGCTATCGAATAGAGCATAATCAAATGATGCGAGATACAGTGAATAGGAGTGGCACAACAATGAACACAACTTTGCCAACTTTGCAGTCATCATATTGCTGGTGTGCAGCTGCGCAATGTTGTGCTGGAGGACCATTCCTTTGGACCACTTTATCTTTCGCCATTGTTGTTTTCAAATGCTAGGCTTTGGCAATGAAGCCATTAGCTCTCTTGCTCTCCAATATTTCTGTGTAGTGGGTCCGGCAGGTAGGGCTTCACAGGTTAAAAGACGTTCTTCAGTCATTTCCTCTTTGTTGCACAGAGGAAAATTTGGACTTGTATAAATTCCTATTCTGTGTAAGCGTCTTTCGCCATTGTTGAGTCCTGCATCTAAGTCATGTAAGGGAGTCACAATACATACTGCTGTTGACAGTCATATCCTATGGAAGCCAGTCCATTAGCAGTATGCCATAAGTGTTCCAAAAGACAGAGATATCTGCTTACCTGCAGATGGAGTAGAACGAAATATCTTGGGCCAGCCTTCTGTGCAGGAGCTTCTTGGCCACAAACCACGTTTAAACATTTGTGAATATCTACTGTTTTGACTCCTTCCTTCCATAAAAACCATGCAGCCAATCTTTGTCCGTAATAGTCACCTTCCATCTTGTCCATGGATTTATCTATCTGATAATAAACAAGTGCTACCCTTTTACTATACAATGTGTTCACAAATGCCATCTAGCATCTGTGTGCTGTACTATATCAGGTTATCATCCTACGAGAAGATGTGCTCATAGATTGAACAGTATGTTTGAAACAATGCGATTGTAAATCATTTCTGAACCTCATAAACCTCATAAAATGATTTTAGTTAATTGATGGAAATTAATCATTTCTCCACACTAGCCATATATAGGCTAAGGTTTTTAATAGAGAGTCAACATGAAAAATTCAATGCCATGGCCGGGATTTGAACCACAGATCTCCTGGTTTCCGTCCAGTCGCTCTTAACCTTTAAGCTACCACGGCCAATGTGCTATCCTGACATTAAATTCCTCATTTGACTCATATATTTCCCCGGTAGACCACTGGGGGCTCTCGCATCCGAGATACACCGTTTGTGGCGCAGGCTTCATCATTTAACAAATTAATTTAATAATTAATTAATAATAATTTAATAATTTCATCATTTAAATGATGAAGCCTGGGACTTAAGTACTTCCGATAGTAAGTCGCCACAAATGGTGTATCTCGGATGTGAGAGCCCTCAGTGGTCTACCGGGGAAATATATGAGTCAAATGAGGAATTTAATGTCTGGACGGCACATTGGCCATGGTAGCTCAAAGGTTAAAAGTGACTGGATGGAAACAAGGAGATCTGTGGTTCAAATCCCAGCCATGGCATTGAATTTTTCATGTTGACTCTATCTCTCATAAAATGAAATTAAGAATTTTAACTTTCATTATTATTTATGCTGATAATGCACATTTGTCCATAATTAAGGATATAACAAAAGCAGCATAAAATGTGTTCTCTGGTCTTCTTAAGCTATAGAACAGAGGAAAAACAGGATCCTTATAGTAAGCCAAGTGCAATGCATCCAGTTACTCACAAGTGTGTGGAGTACTAGCATCAATGATGGTTTCTATGAGAAACATTTTTTACTTTCTCTACCACTTAGAATACTTCCACCAAGTAAAATACTTTCACCTAGTAAGTGTTGAATTCAATACCAAGATTTCAGAAAATAAAATTTTTGTATCACCTGAACTTAAAAGAAGCTTTTACTTGGGATTGCTGGACTTTTAAGAGTTATGTGCATTAAATTTAACATCACTACGCAAATTTTTTAACTCTACATCATTTGAAATAGCTATGAATAAAAGCATTGTTAAAAAGGAAGCTAATTTCGTACTAAAAGATTTACTGAGTCATACTTTATTAAAACTTCACTCACATTGCTATAACAAACAGGAACATTTTCAGGACCATTCTAGTCCCATTGCTGACTGACTACTTTCATTAATTGGCTGTCGTGTGGACCTCCTTAATTGGCTCTCTCAGAATATTTCCTATATAAGTTCATTAGACTACTCACGGATGGCACATCAAAATTTAAAATATGTATATGGAAGGTTGTTTTACAATAAAAATCTTATCCCATGTTGCAAGTTCAAGTTTTGTTGTTAATGGTTTCAGTGATTTAATCTCTTCTCTGATGTGTGGTTCTCATGCCAGAAATGAAAAGCAACTGCCAATTTTTCCCAAGAGAGGAAGCCAATTTCAAGAGGTCCACATGTCAACTGATTGTAAAGATAGTGGTCAGTCGCCAATCAGCTGAGGATGGGCCTGGGACGGTCCCAAAAGCATTCCTGTTTTTATTAGTACACGAATGAAGTTTTAATAAAATATGACTCAGTAAGTCATTTATTTGTTTATTCTTAAGAAAAATATTTTCAAGAGCTTAAAATATAACTCAATAGGTCATTTATTTGTTTATTCTTAAAGGAAATATTTTCAAGAGCTTTTACTATCTAGTCAGTTCCTGTTCAACTGTCTGTTTCACTCCATATAATGGCTAGCCTTGTCTCTGGTGGAGATTGGACAAACTTTTGCTACACTAAGTCACTAGGAAGGATTTGAAAATTAAAATGTTTTCCACTTTTCCATACGTAGATATTTTCCCAAACTGGAAGTTCTGTTTTTCCTAAAATATTTTTAGTGTACTCAGATTTCTATTTATATTGTGTTAGTTTCTCAAAAAAGTTTCTCAAATCAAGCCTAGCGTTGATTTCTTTTCCTGTTTTTGTTTTATGCTTCTTGTGTGTTCTTTTATTCTTGTTTTAATATTTCTATTATTCTTCCTGATGTAGGTTTTCTTGCAGTTGTTGCAGTTTATCTGATATATTCCTGGTTTGTTCTCTATCTTTTAATTTAGTTTTTGCTGAAGTAACTATTTTTTGAGGCTGAAATGATGTTATGCTGCTTCAAAATTTTCTGAAATTTGTCGGTAGTGTGTGAATTTCTTGAATATCTTCTTTTCTTTTCCATTCAGGATGAGTGTACCGATTTCTTTCAATCTCTTTTTACTTTTGTTTTTGTTATCTTGTTAATTGTTTCTCTGTGGAATCCATTTCCTATAGCTATGTCTATTATGTTTTTAGTTCCTGGTCAAATTCATCTTTGTTCATAGAGGACTCTTACCTCAGGTAAGTTAACATCCTGATGAACAAAAGTAAATATGATCTGCTGCATAATTGCGTGAGCTTATGATTTCATAGCTTTTTCAGGTTATATGGTTTATGCCTCTATAATGGAACTTTGCATTTGTTTCATACATGTAAATATGATTATCTATCTACTGGAAAATTGCATGAGCTTAAGATTTCATAGTTATTTCAGGTTATGTGGTGTATGTGTATGGTACCTGAGTTAGATTTCATCACAATATGAAGGGATCCTTATTTATTATAACTGCGTAAGCTATGCACAAGTATTGCTGGAGTTTGAATAGTTATAAATAAAAGTGTTGTTAGTGAAGCTAATTTCATGTATAAAGACTAAAATTGAGTCATACCTTTTAAAACTTGTAACTTCACTCATGTCCTTTTACAAAATCAGGAACGTTTTCGAAACTGTTTCAATTTCATCCTCAGCTGATTAGTGACTCATCACAGTTGGTTGTTGTCTGGATCTCTTGTAATTGGCTCCCTCTCTCGGAAGATTCTTTACATAAGTTCAGTAAACCACTCACTGATGGCACATCAAAGTTTAGAATATGTGGAATGTTTTTAATAATACAAATTTTTTCCCATGTTGTAAGTTCAAGTTTTGTTGACAATGGTTTTAGTAGTTTGACCTCCTCTCCGATGTGGTGGTTATCATTCCAGAAATGAAAAGCAACTGCCAATTTTTTCTGTTTGTGAAGACTGTAACAAATTTTGTATTGGTTTGACAAAGAGAAATTTAAAAACTAGATTAATAGAACACTGTAGGAACATAAAATATAAGCAAACACAAAAATCGGCAGTTGCTTTTCATTTCTGGAATGATAACCACCACATCAGTGAGGAGATCAAACTACTAGAACCATTGTCAACAAAACTTGAACTTACAACATGGGGAAAAATTTTTATTATTAAAAACATTCCACATATTCTAAATTTTGATGTGCCATCAGCGAGTGGTCTACTGAACTTATGTAAAGAATCTTCTGAGAGAGGGAGCCAATTACAAGAGATCTAGACAACAACCAACTGTGATGAGTCGCTAATCAGCTGAGGATGAAACTGCAACAGTTTCGAAAACGTTCCTGATTTTGTAAAAGGACGTGAGTGAAGTTACAAGTTTTAAAAGGTATGATTCAATTTTAGTCTTTATACATTGCTGGAGTTATCTCACTTTGCCATCTTATATACAGTCAGCACAGAAAGTATTCGTACACCACTAACACTTCAAGGAAAATGAATATTATGAAGAGTATTTAAATGTTGAATTAAAGTGTACAGACTTAAAAGAAGGCATTCTCAAAATAATTTACATTTTATATGAAAATAGCAACAATGTACAAACGAAATGTTACTTCTATAAAAAAAAAAAAATTAACTTGCAAAATTTTCAGTCACAAAAAGTAATCGTACACTCACAGAAACAATACACAGTACAACAAAAATACTGCTATTCAGTATTTTGTTGGTACCCCTTAGCATTAATTATACCTCTAGTCTCCTTGGTAAGGAATGGACAAGTTTTTTTAACCTCTGCCTCTGATATTCGGTCCCATCCTTCCAAAACAGCAGTTTTCAATGTTTCTTTCTCGGAAAGTGTCCTTTTTCTTACGCGTTTTCCAAGGATACTTCACATGTTTCGATAGGATTAATATCTGGAGATTCGGGAGGGGCATGAAGTTGTTTTGGAACATTGTATATCTACAGCCGTGTATTAAGTGCAGTATGTTTTGGATCATTCCTGCATAAACATCCAGTCTTCTTGCAGGTCAATTTTCTCCACACTTGTAGGCAACTCTTACTTAAGAATGCCCATGTACTTCCTGTGATCCATTATTCCCTCAGTAATATGCAGATTGCCAACATCTGATGTGCTTATACAATCCCAGACAAGGACGGATCCTCCACTGTGCTTTACTGTGGAAACAAGATTTTTTGGCTCCAGCTCCATATTTTTTACCCTCCATACTTTGCAACTGCGATCCGCTATGAATACCTTGAACAGGTTCTCATCTGTCCATACAACTTTTTTCCAGAAGTCCATACCCTTATCACGGTACTTATGAGCAAATTCTAAGCATTTTTTCCTGTTCTGTGGGCTGACATAGAACTTCTTGCATGCTACTCTGCCGTTGTACCATTTCTTATTGTAAACAGCTCTCACAGTGCTCGCTGAAACATTAATTCCTGCCTTCTGTAACAATCTAGGGAGCAGTCATTTGTGGTTCCTTTTTAATACAGTGAAGAATGCTGCTTTCATCTTTAGCCATGAGCACTTTAGGTCGACCACTCCTGGGTGCATTTAGAACAGATTTTCCGGTTCCTACTTTATGAAAGATGGACTGAATCGTTGACTGTGGTCTCCCCACTATCTGAGATATCTCCAAAAATGTTTTGAATTCATTATGTAGTTTAATTACTATTTTTCTGTCTTTTGGTGTAGTTTCTTTCCCTCTTCGGCCTATTTTACGTTACCTCGGCAACCTACTGTGTTCTATGTCATTTGGTGTGTGCAGACCACTTGCTGTGAAATAGCTGAATGCAGACTATCCAGAAAGAAGAGCCAGCTTGTAATATAACCACAGTACCTTTGGTGTATGAATACTTTTTGTGCCAAATTTAAGTCATTACGTCATCCAATATTACCATTGAAAACTACTGATTCTAGAAAACTTCCAGCAAAATTATGGTAGGAATAAGTAAATAAATACAGGAACCATATAATTTTTAAAATTTACTAAGTTTCACTAATAATTATGCTGCAACAACACATATTGTTTCTTCATTTTTTAGTGGTGTACGAATACTTTCTGTGCTGACTGCACATGCATTGCCAACTACACATTCCAACATCATGCAAACAAATGTGGCACTACAGCTACTTTAATTTCTCATATGTTGCTGGTCGATACTACACAATTTCTAAGCCTGTCTGTGGCAACATTATCTATACAATTATACAAGATTCCTTTGGATGAAGAGGACTTCACGCCCTATTCCAAGAAAATTCAAGATACACATTTTATTTGAAAGTAAATATCTTCAGTACATGGTATTTTAATTAAAATCATTATAGACATTTTCAAGAAAATGATAACCTTCAAAGAAGTTCTATATAGGCTAATTTAGAGTGTTCTTGAAAATTTATACTGGCACTTGTTTTTAAAGCAGCAGTAAATGTATTTTAGAAATAAATTAATTAATTTTCAAAATAATATAAACCAAAGATAATTTAACAAAACTTCAATTCCTATTTTCATTTTTTAGGTCGTTGGCATTGTTGTTGTTTATTATTAATTATTATTATTATTATTATTATTATTATTATTATTATTATTATTATTATTATTATTATTATTGATGGAAATTAATCATTTCTTCGCACTAGCCGTATATATGCTAAGATATTTGAGAGATAGAGTCAACATGAAAAATTCAATGCCATGGCCGGGATCTGAACCACGGATCTCCTGGTTTCCATCCAGTCGCTCTAACCCATTGAGCTACCATGGCCAACTTGATGTCATGACTGTAGATGAGCTTAAAGGCTCTGCAGTCTCACTAAACCATCCAACTTTACATGAAGAAATACACTACATTCCCATAGTGGACAAAGTTGTTGGCAATTGTGAATTAGAGAGGAAGACGGGTAATGCAGGAAACACAACCTAAAAGGTGGAGTAATGTTAGCAAAGAGAAATGGAAGCAAATCTGAAATATAATTAAGGTGAGAAGATAAATAAAGGAGAAAACAAAGAATATAACAGAAAGAAAAAATAATTAAATTTTAGATGAGTCGTATTTTTTACACATCTGCTTCACTTTCGTACCTATTTTGAGGACATGTTTCGCAAATCTTCGTTTGCATCTACGGCTCTTGTGCGACTGAATAGGTACGAAAGTGAAGCAGATGTGTAAAAAATACGACTCATCTAAAATTTAATAATTTTTCGCTTCACTGTGGTGTTCCAATACAGTTGAATCTCGATATATAGAAAGAAAAAAGTTTATCACATACATATACCTTTGCAGCAGCATTGATTCCTGCAATAATGCCCTGTGCAGCAGCCTCTTCATAGCCAGTAGTGCCATTAATTTGGCCAGCAAAGAATAAGTTGCTAATACGTAAAGTTTCCAGGCTAGGACGAAGCTCTCTGGGGTCCACATAATCATATTCTACACCATACCCAGGACGCAGCATCTTGGCATTTTCTAGACCCCTGATCTTCTTTATGAGTTTTATCTGAAGCTCTTCAGGTAGTGTACATGACAATCCATTTGGGTATACAACATTACTATCAAGACCTTCTGGTTCCAGCCAAATCTGGTGCTCCTTCTGTCCAAATCTATCAATGTAATAACAGGAATTGATCAATACACTACTTAATGATAATTATTCAACACAAGAAGTGTGTTGCCTAATGTTGAAAAAGGTATAATTAAATAAAACAGCAATGCCATAGTTAGGATCTATGCTGTTGCTCCAACCAAATGAGCCACCATGGCAACAGCCTGCCTTGGTAGCATAGATGGTAATGTGTCTGCCTCAATTTCAGGAGGTCCATAATTCGAATCTCAGTCAGGGTGAGTTATGTTTTTTCTGGGGGGTTTCCTTATCCTGAAAGACAAACATATGTTAACTCTAAGTTCTACTGACCTTGAGCTCATTTGAGCATCATTTCACCCATTTCATTCATCATCTGATAGGACTTAATGTTGAAGGACATTAAAAAAAGAACATGGTAATATGACAGCGTGACACTGAATTTCTCAGTTGACTTGCATTTTTTTTCTGGTACACCATTAGGCATTCTCAAACTTATTTTAAAATAACATCGCAACAGCAGCTTACAAGTACTTCTACCTCAAACTAAAGGAAGAGGAAAGATTCATCAAGAAGAAAAATATGAAGAACAAAATGTTGTTGGAAATTTGCATGACAATCTGTTGCTAAAAGATGGAATGGTGCTTGAAAAAGAGGATTTTAGGGCCTTAGATACCATATGATATGACTTGGATAAGAATGAGGTCAATGTACTTAAGAGGGCTAATAGGAAGCAGAAAAGGAATGTAATTGCTGCACTTCCTCTGATTTTTATATGGCTTTTTGGCTAGACGTACTGCACAAAGAGATCCTTTTCTAAGGGAATCAAAGTTTAATAAATTATGTTTATTTCTGGGTATCAGTAATTTTACTCTCATGGAAAGTTCTATTGGTTTTTAAGAGCCATTGTTGCTTTTTCTTTCAGCTGATAAATAATCTATGGACCAAAGATGCTCTGCAACTGCTGATTTTTCCCTTTGTTTATATTTCAGTTTCTAATGTGTCTTTTAAATCTTGTATCAATGTTCCTCTTTTATCATCCTTATGTATACTTTTTCTATCTTTATATCCAATTTCATAAATATCAGAAATTGTTCCTACCAGAATTTCATCTTTTGTGTTAGTTCTGAGTATGCTATTTATACAATGCTTATCTACTGAGCCTAGGGTTGTACCATGTTCTTTGAATACTTTAGTAAATTTCCAAAAGGCCCATGGATGAAATGTGAATATTTTGAATTATTTGTCTTCTTTTACGCTACTTAGATGATGATTTCCTTTATTTTTTTCATAGTTTTGAATTTTGTTCTAATCTTCACGTCTGCAATTATTTTGATGAAGCTATTTTTCTGTATAATTTCTTGTATATTGTTGTACTCTCTGTTGATTCTTTTGTGTCATATTCTTTCACATGTTCAGATACAGTTAACTAAAGCAACATTACAAGTGTTAAATGGCATAATAGTTAAACACCAACTGAAAATATTCCTTGTATTCAAATGTCTGTATAATCTCAATGAATTCCACACAATTATTTAATTACACTTTTAGTTAATTGATGGAAATTAATCATTTCTCCACACTAGCCGTTTATAGGCTAAGGTTTTTGATGGATAGAGTCAACATGAAAAATTCAATGCCATGGCCGGAATTTGAACCACGGATCTCCTGGTTTCCGTCCAGTCGCTCTTAACCTTTGAGCTACCACAGCCAACGTGCCGTCCTGACCTTAAATTCTCCATTTGACTCGTGTATTTCCCCGGAAGACCACTAGGGGCTCTCCCATCCGAGATACACCGTGGTTCAAATCCTGGCCATGGCATTGAATTTTTCATGTTGACTCTATCCATTTAATTGAATTGTTTTTTATAGGATAACAGCATTGATTTACTATATCATATTATACTGTACTGACAAAGTCAAAATTCTGTAAGAATCTACAACTAATATAATTTGAATTTGACAGTTACAACCCAAGAGAACACACATATGCGGTGACAAACAGCAAAACTCTCAGAAAAATTCTCAGTGTAACTCTCAGTTAAAATTAAATTCATATGAGCACAAAAGAATACAACAAGGTATTGGAAATTTTTCAGAACATGGTATAATACTATTATGTGTTTCAAATGGGAAGGTGTTTGTCCTTGAGCGCTACTAGGTGAGCAACCAATTGGAGTCCTGCGGTGTTGTCGTCTGCATTCCCCCTAAGGGTGTGTGATGAGCGACAAACTAATCAATCTCTAATAAATACTATTCACTCTAAGACAAAAATTCAGAGTTTGCAAACACTGATCCACCAGGAAGGAAAGAGTGATGTATTTAACATAACCATAAAAACCCCATAATTTTAGCTCAAATAGTTTTCCTAATACAAAAAAATAAAGAAGATACCATTATATTGTAACAACAAATTGCGACGTAAGCACTGTAATGAATATCATTATTGGTTGGCATATATGCGTGAATGTATATCTGAAATTACTCAGAACTGAAACGTAAACATTTGACATGACGTGGTAAAAGAAATATGTACTTTGAATAAGCTAAGGTGTTTGTTAAATTCGATGAGAGAAAACGATACACTTCTTGCTAGTCTGGCAGAACGTGTCTGGTCACATATCTTTGCTTATGAATGCTTCGTAATCTCTATTTACTCTAGAGAGTTCAAAGCAGCACATTCAGTTACTCTTCTGCTTAAAAACCATGACAAAGTGTATCAGCTGGATCAAAGAGATACGATCTACCTTCCCACTTACCACTGCCAGAACAATGCAATTAAGTTAATGTGGGCTCAAAGTACGTTGCAAACGGAAATAATATTTTTAAACTGACTGACATTGAACGATTTATTCAAGAAGAAATTGACAAGGAACACAACTAGACTGGGAAAACTGCGTGAGACATCAGATAAACTACCAGAAGACGACTTTTGGAAAGAAATAGCATGTAACGAGATTTTAGAACCTATCATCATAAATTTACAGTACTCACACGTTGAAGACAATGGCAATGATGAATTATCTCTTAATGTAAGTAACATTCACAGCTATATGGATGCACCGCTGGTATTTTCGTTAGATTAGAAAAATAAGTAATTCATAAACTATAATTAACTTTAAACTAAATATTTAAAACATTTGCGTAATATACGAATATTCATGTTACAATTGTGATTTCAACAACTGCATTATTATAAAACTTTGGAAAATTCAGTTTGCGTTAGCGCCACGAACACTCGCAAGTGTGCAAGAGAGAGGGAAGTATAAAAAGAGTGGGGATGACGAGGTGGCAATGGTGAAGACTCTAATGCATCTGATTGGCTACAGGCGAGAACTCTTCCCATTTGAAACACATAATAATGTAGTATAACCAAAAAACGTGGAACAACCCTCACCCCAGTTCACACGCACTGCTTAAATAACACACTCAGGACTAACCTAAAGGACAACATCTTGGTGGGAAAAATGTCTGATATTTGTGAAATTGGATGTAAAAATTGCATAAAGATATACATTAGAAAGACAGAGAGCAATACAGATACAAGATAAATAAAGACAGAGAGCAATACAGATGCAAGATAAATAGAGTCAACATGAAAAATTCAATGACATGGCCGGGATTTGAACCACGGATCTCCTGTCTCCGTCCAGTCGTTCTAACCCATTGAGCTACCATGGCCAACTTGCCGCCATGACATTAAATTCTCTATTTGACTCGTATATACGATTAGTGTCATGACGGCAAGTTGGCCATGCTAGCTCAGTGGGTAAGAGCGACTGGACAGAAACCAGGAGATCCGTGGTTCAAATCCCGGCCAAGGCATTTAATCTTTCATGCTGACTCTATCAAAAACCTTAGCATATATACGGCTAGTGTGAAGAAATGATTAATTTCCATCAATTAACTAAAACAGATACAAAATTTAAATAACTAATGAGCAATTTCAAATATAAGCAAAGGGAAAAGTTAGCAGTTGCAGAGTTTTTTTTTCTTCTGCAGATCATTATCTGAAAGAAAAATTCTAAGCTTTTAAAGGCTGTTATATAACCAGCAGAAAAAAATTAAATCCTGTATGAAAATAACCTCATTGTGCAGTATGTCCAGTCAAAATGCCATCTATAGGTATAGTGAAAGAGCAGCAGTAAATCAAGGCTGCTAACAGAGACAACAATTTCTGAAATATGTTATAATAATTATTAAATTTTAGATGAGTCGCATTTTTTACACATCTGCTTCACTTTCGTACCTATTTTGAGGACATGTTTTGCAAATCTTCGTTTGCATCTACGGCTCTTGTGCGACTGACGCTAGATCCAGCGGTGTGGGTAATTCTGGGGTTGTTGCTGCCATCTGTTGATTTAGTGATGAACTGAAATGTGGGATTCTCTTCTAGCGGGATTTCAAAGTTCATTAGTTGGTTTTTATGTTTTTCTATGTATATCCTCTCCCATATGACGAGTTCACTATGTTTTTGTACGTATTTTAGTAATTCTGTGCTATCTTCAATTTCATGATTTTCAGACCAGAAATGAGCTGCTATTGCGGACTTATCAATATTTTTGTATCTTAAGTGCCTGAAGTGTTCTTTCTTTCTAGTGCCTATGTTCCTTTTTGTCCTTCCTATGTAAATTTTTTCACAGTCTTTACACTTAATTTTGTAAATGCCTGACTTTTCCTCTGGTTTTATCTTATCAGTATTATTACTGTGAAGTAGGTTTTTAATGTTGTAATTGTTTTTTGGTGCCAATGTTATATTGTATTTCTTGAATATTTTTTGGAACTTTTTTGTGGCCCAGGGGTGGTAAGTAAATTTAGCAAATCTAGTTTCTTGTTTTATTGGTGTGAGAGCTGTGATCTGTTTTAATTTCTTTTGAAGTTTGAATAATTTTAGTTTTTTATCTACAAGGTTTTTTCCATATCCATTTTTAGTTGCAATTTTTAAGATTTGATGGAATTTGATTGAATCTCGATGTTATAATAAGTTCTGAACAGAAAGTGTGATTACAGTAATAAAAAATTAAAAATTTTACATATAAATTTCCTTATTACTTGTGTGAATAATAGATTCCACAGATACAAGTTTTGACAACAGTCTCAACATCGACATCATTCGTCACAATTAAGTCTGTGGGAAGCAAATCCAGAATATACCGAAATGTTTAATCTTCAGCAGCTCATAATATTCGCAAAGCATATCAAAGTTACACATAAGTAAATAAGCAAAGTAGCCAATTGTGCGTATTAGCCAAAATAAGATTCAAGAAATATAATGAAAGCTGAAATTAAAGCTTATTTTGTTTCTGAAAGTTACACTGTCATTAACTCCAAACAATAATTGGCAGTTGATTGAAAATGAAAGTAATCTGCTTTTAAAACATATTGCATGCAGTTTTAAGTAATACAGCACCTGACATTGTTATAACACAGAGATACAATTCTTTAATTGATAGTACACCATTTTTCAGATTCTTTCACCCAAGAAACTGAATTTGTAAATGGAATTGAAAGAAAAATTGTCAGAAGAATGTATACAGGTTGTCACAAAAAGGTACGGCAAAACTTTCAGGAAATATTCCTCACACACAAAGAAAGAAATTATGTTATGTGGACATGTGACCGGAAACGCTTAATTTCCATGTTAGAGCTCATTTTAGGCTTCATTCCAACGTGATCAAATTGTAAATTTTCGCAATCAACATGTGTGGGCTGACGAGAATCCGCACGCAATTGTGCAATCACGTCATCAACACAGATTTTCTGTGAACGTTTGGGCAGGAATTGTTGGTGATGTCTTGATTGGGCCTCATGTTCTTTCACCTACGCTCAATGGAGCACATTATCATGATTTCATACGGGATACTCTACCTGTGCTGCAGGAAGATGTGCCTTTACAAGTATGACAACATGTGGTTCATGCACGATGGAGCTCCTGCACATTTCAGTCGAAGTGTTCGTACGCTTCTCAACAACAGATTCGGTGACCAATGGATTGGTAGAGGCGGACCAATTCCATGGCCTCCACGCTCTCCTGACCTCAACTCTCTTGACTTTCATTTATGGGGGCATTTGAAAGCTCTTGTCTACGCAACCCCGGTACCAACGGTAGAGACTCTTCGTGCTCGTATTGTGGACGGCTGTGATACAATATGCCATTCTCCAGGGCTGCATCAGGGATTCCATGCGATGGAGGATGGATGCATGTATCCTCGCTAACGGAGGACATTTTGAACATTTCCTTTAACAAAATGTTTGAAGTCACGCTGGTACGTTCTGTTGCTGTGTATTTCCATTCCATGATTAATGTGATTTGAAGAGAAGTAATAAAATGAGCTCTAACATGGAAACTAAGCATTTCCGGACACATGTCCGCATAACATATTTTCTTCCTTTGTGTGTGAGGAATGTTTCCTGAAAGTTTGGCCGTACCTTTTTGTAACAACCTGTATATAGATTGCACAGAACCTTTGTTGAATGTGTAGTCCAACTGAAAGGAATTTTCTTGAGACTGGGAAGCATGCTGTAAACTGGAAGTCAAATATTCATAGTGCCTTTAATAACATAGGGTTTTCATACAAATTAATTACAATAATAGAAAATGTTGAAAGTATCACTAAGCTGTCTAATAATAGAGAGAATATTGAAATTCTGGTATGTGTATTAAAGGGCATGAAGCAACAGAAAAGCATTAAAAATACAAATAGCTGGTGGTCGGAAGTGGACAGAATGGTATTGAAGATAGGCATGGGAGATCTATGGAGAGCAGAGGAGACAAATTATAGCGGTCTTTGGAAGGAAGTGAGAACTAGAGTACAAGAGAAAGATAGACAAGAGATATGGGAAAGTATAGAAGAAAAGAAATCTTTAAAATTTTATAAGCAATTAAAGACAGAATGGGGTAGGGAAAAAATATATAGATCAATGTGGCAAAACTGGAAGAGAAGGCATAGCATGGATAAGAGTAGGAATATTATACTTAAAAGGGTTGAGAAGTAATGAGGCAGGGATATGTGAATTTTGTGGAGATGAAGATAGCACTGTTCATTACCTGATAGAATGTAAGGAGTTAACAAATTACAGGAGAAAAATATGGGATAAGAAATGAGACAGTGTAAGTAAAGAGATATTGGTGGTACGCATGCTAATGGGGATGGGAGAAAAGAAAAATAGATGTATAGGAGATATCTTATATAGGATAAGAGAAAAGTGGATTAGGATAAAAGAAGCAAAGGTCAAGAAGAAATTACATCAAGCTGCTCAGGAAAACCAAAGGCTTATAGCCAGCGGACCTGAGTCAGCAAGTAAATCTTAAGGTCAGCAATTTTATGTATTTGTACAGGAGGTATAATACAGCATGTTCTATGTTAAATTTTATTGTAATGAATTTGTAATTGATACTGTACAAATAAATATCAAATAAATATCAAATATCACTAAGCTGTCACATCTGTTAAGAAAATCTTAATGGCAATGGCATTAAAACCCAGTTTCTTCCATAAGAAATGAAATGCGGGAAATTGCTATCTCTTTCTTCCAAATAAGTGAATTATAACAGTACAATTAGGCATTGTGAGGTAATGGAAATTTACCTGAGCACTTTAGATTCTATAGAAGGGCAGTATCTTGGTCCATTGATTTCTTCTGTTACATGTCTATTTACATGGAGATTCTGCAGAATAATATCATTCACTGAAGTGTTTGTATAGGTTAAATGGCATGATACCTGATCCTCTGCCTGTAAGCACAAAAATAGTTTAACATAATTTACATTGCCAATATATTTTTTGAAACTCATTCATGCATTTAAAATTATTTTTAAGTACCTTGATCCATACATCATCATTGAGGAATGAAAAGGGCATTGGTGGATTGTCACCTTCTTGTACTCCACAGACAGCATAGTTAATGGTATCTGCAGCCAGGCGAGGAGGAGTTCCTATTTAAAATTAAAGAAAACAGCAACAGTAAACATAAGTTACCTGATAATTGATAATATTGGAATTAATACTCTGATGAAACAGTGTAATAACTAGAGCCCAGACTTGTATGCACAATCAAATTGTGAAATAAGCAAGCATACAGGCACGAAAAATGAAACAAATAAGCATAAAAAATAAGCAAATAAAAATTAAATCATAAACATATTGTTTTGTAGAATTCCTACCTTATGTAAACTTGTTACAGTAAATGAGGGAGGTTATCTTGAGATTTTTTTGTGTGAAGCTTCTGCATTTGTCAGTGAAACATTTTAAAGTGAAAAATATCTCTCAATGTCATATGCAGCTATTGGAACATGCAAAAAGCACCACAGTTCTTCTTGAGTGAATTCCGCTTTGATACATGTTTCAGTACCAGAATGCTTTTTAGAAATTTTACACCATGTTTTTAACCAGAGTTTTTTTATTAATATCTTACCAAGTTTCTCAAAGGAAGTTTTAGCAATATTGTGGGTCTCTGAAGATAAGGTTACTGAAATTTCATCTATCAAAGAAAGTGAATGTTTTATGATATTATTTCAAGGTTCCAACTGTGTTATAAATAGCAGGGATTTTGGAGAAACAGTTATGGATGCACTATCTTATCTTGGATGCAATATTAGCAAAACTTTCTGTGCAGTTGCAATGCTCCTTGCATCTTCTGCATTTATGGAGTACACACTGTTTTTACTACATTGAAATGTGCTGCAAGTATGACAGTATTTAACCAAGAACCCCAATAAGTTAAAATTGGCTGAGGAGGTAAAGACAAATTTGGGACTTCATGATATTTGTTAACTCTAATCGGTGACAGCACAAACACTTTCTTTACGCTAGAGACAAGAAGATCCACGGCTCCTGTTGATATCGGCTCCTGTTTCAGTGAGATGATATAAATTGCTGAATGATAAAATGATGGCTAGGAGTGAAAATTTACTTATAAATATACATTATTTGGATAAAATAAGCTATTTTAATTAAAAAGCGTAAAATAAGTAGACAAACACTGTATTTCAGCAAAAAACCATTTATAAGCACTTTGCTTACAAATCCGGGCTCTAGTAATAACTCATTTGAGTCAACTTAAACAATTTTAAGTTTTAATTGTAAACATTCATTCTTTCTTTCTGCCTTAAAAGTTATTTTGGATTCTTATATCTAAATGCTAAATATTTTGCTTGCTTCCTTTATCCTTAAGTATAATTTGTAATCAAATTAGGTTAATAAATTTAACTATTGACTCATTTTAGTTGGTAAAACATTAACTTTTTACTTTCAATATTACTAACATGCTGTAACTGACCCTATAAGAATAAAAGTGAAAAGTTGGAAAGAACAGCTCTTGTAACTTAATATGTAAATTTATGCTCTATTATATAAGCAACACCAGTTAAACTAGAAGCAAGTATAGAAGATGGAAATCAGGTAAGCATGGTTAGAAACTCTCCAAAGAAATCAACTAGTAGTGGAAATAATATCTTCAAAAAAAGTTAAACTTAAATACAATGTCTGAGATTTAACCAATTTTTTGTGCACTGTTCACACATGGACTTCTCCTAAATGTTATTCATATATTTTTTCTTTATCTTTCTTTCTTTTTTTTCCTTTTTTTATTTCTGAGAAAATCTTGATATAAAATTGTTGAATGAAAAGTGATGCTTTCTCTAATTATTATACATAAACAGTAGAGAAAGTAAAAACACAACCTACTGCTATTATATTTTGTCCACCATTTCACTAAACTTGAGTTACGTGTAACAGGACAGGAAAGTCATCCTCCATGTCTAGCGATAACATGCTAACCTGGTTCCCAGGTTGCAGGTTAATCTTCTTCTTTCTCTAACTCCTTTGTGCTGTTAAGCGTGGAGTACAAGCCTCTTCTACCCATTTCCTCCACTTTTTTCGGTCCATTATCATTCTCTTCATTTCTGTCATGGTTTTCCCTCTATCCTTCCCCAACTTCTCAATATATTCCTGATACAACATGCGTGGCCTTCCCCTAATTCTTTTACCTTCTGGTCTTGCTTCTAAATATTGTTTGGGTTTTCTTTCTTCTGACATGCGGAGTACATGTCCATACCATTTAAGTTGTCTTTTTTCCAATTGCAGGTTAATCAAAAGGATTTTTCCCACCAAATAATTTATTCAGGCATAAAAATTCTTAGTATGGCTGCTTTTAGAAGTGAAACTGATGATTATGTATCTTACATTTGCAGCATGTAAAAGAACCTAAAGCTGGATAAAGAGGCCTCTGAGCAAAACTATGCTATTTTTCATTACCAAATTTACAGTTGAACCTGAGAACTAGCAGTTAAGATTTTATTCTTTTTTTATTTTGAGGTACAATAGAGGGTAAGAAGATATATAGTGTGTAATATGCAAGGTTTAATTATGATAACTGTTGACAAATTATTCTACTTTCATACAGGACAGTGCCTTTCCTTTATTAATTGACCTTCTAATCTGTTTTAGATATTTTTATATTAAACTGTAGGTCTATAATTTTTTATGAAATAAATACTAAACACTTGTAATTTTTTACAAACTGGGTTACTTGAAAAAGAGGGTGCTATTGTAAAAACTAGAGATTTTTAAAAGAATAATTTTATTATAGCTATTATTTTCCACTGGCTAAATTGATATCTCAACATATTACCTGTCTTAAGCCGTCCAATCTGAAAATTTAATCTTTCAAGAGTATCTGCAAGTCCAATAGCTGGGGCATCTCCCAGGCGACCTGCTGGTCGGGTTTCCAAACCAATATTAATCTGGCCCTTAAGAAAAGTGCCTGTTGTAAGGACCACAGTTTTACCTAAAACTTTTGTGCCATCTCCTGCAACATAGTATAGTATATTATGTCTATGATTTTGGTGTTGAAAAACATGTTCAAACACCTCTCTCTTATTCTGTTTTTATATTAAAATGAAGTGAATGAAAAAATTGTAATCTTTATAGTACATCCAATTTTTATACACTATCCTACAATCTCTTAGTTTAAAATGCAATTCAAATTAAATACAGATTAAGATAACACAAAAGCGATTTAATTTAAACAAAGATTACAAAACCGACTTCAAGTTGAAAAATTCAATTTTATAGCTGGCAATCAACTTATATTTTCAGCTTTCTGAGCTGATTTTCCTCCACTTAACTACTAAGGCATGCACATAGTAGAACATTGGTAAGTAAAGTCAAAGATCTATGTTTTGACTCTAAGATATTGTAAAAATGAAGATAACTCTTTTAAGGATTTATTTCAAAGGTTTGTAAAATTACTTTCAAGGCATGATGGAATAAACAAATTAGATGAGAGGAATTAAGTGTGCATTTGGGTATTTCATTATTTTATCTCAGCAGCAGGAAAGCTAAAGATCCTTGGTTCAAGTCTTCCATGTGGCAGTGATATATCATATCTAACACTACTTCCCAATCAAATGTGTGAAAGCAATTAGACTTTTAATTAACTTTAATATTAGCAAAGGGTTTCTTTAATATAAATTAAAAACATGAAACTTAAAACAAATATCAAGCTTTTCATTTATTGTGATGTGAGCCTATACAATTACCTCAGAAAGACATAAAAGTCTTTATCTTTTCCTTTTTTTTTTTAACTTACTATTAACAAATACAGGCTGGTCATGTGTCTACAACACACTTTATCATACATGATCATTTGTATCTTATGTTTTGTACCAACATTAATTACTTAATTGACACATTTTTAATGCTATTCAGGAATATATAACAACATTTCAAATTGAAAAACTATTTATAGTCAATTTATTGAAATCCCACCAGCAGATAATTTGACAAAGTTCATAGTTCCACTGCCAGAGAGAAGAGAGAAGACGACAACAAATGTTAGTTGGAAAGAGGTTGAGGATTGAAGCAATGACTTACGAAACTAGTCCCTCGATAATATAAAAATGTAAGTGACAAAGTGTTCAATAAACTGACTACAAATAGTTTTTCAATTAATTTTGATGTCACTGTTACTAAATTCCTCCAATCACGCATAGCATTTCAAATGTTTAATATCTTTAATATCCTAAACATTTCAAATTGGCCAGTAATCTAACGCAAAAATAATATGACACCATTTGATAGAGTAAAGAGGTAATCAGTTTATTCAGGATAGAAAAACAACTCTAGCAAGGTTTATTATTTTATTTCAAATCATGTATATAATTTTATTTCTTTTAATGAAGTTTGACTTACTCAATACCACTCCTTTACAGCAACGGAGTGCATCTTCACATTCTGTGCTTGGATCATCAGTAAGTAGATCTTCAACAGCTGCTTCCAAAATCTCAAGGTTTGCAGTGTTGTGGAACAATTCACGCTGTATATGCTTCTTATACAGATTCCTGTCAATCTGAGCACGAGGACCCCATACTGCTGGACCCTTGCGCTTATTCAGAACCTAAAATAAAGTAATCTGTTCGTTAACCTTCAACCACACAGACAGAAATTTCTCTGAATAGGGTGAGTTATCTGTATCCTGGATGAAACAATCCTGCTTTAGCTATGGTTGTCTGCTTCCATTTCTGGTTTATGTTATTCAGCATCTTGGCAACCAGACAGAGTATATTACATTAACAGATTGCACAGGTATTCTAAGCTAGATAGGGATAACACAATTTAGGAGCTTCATCTATAACATAACCTTGGTGCATACTGCTAACATAAACCTGATTTTAGTATTCTAATTAACTTCTCTTTGGAGAACAAGCATCAATATTAAGTTATTAAGAGTTCATAATAGTTACACAGCACTATTGCTATTAAAGAGAAGCATATAGTGAAAAATATAAGTTGCAGAAATAAGCAAGCATATTATGAAAGTATATCAATTCCTTTCTTGGAAGTGTTGAAAACAGTGTTGTTATAATAAATTAAATTTAAAGGGACCATTAATCGACTCCCTTTAAATTTAATTTAATGAAAGTATATGTTCAAGTATATGAACAAAAATTCCTAACTTTCAGAAATTAGCAATACTCACTGATCACCATATGCATATTCCTCATCTACTTTATTCTTTCTTTTCACCCTTTTCTTCTATCTTGCTTCCTGGGTAGTTTAAAAAAATTAGACTTTACTTTCATTAGACACTTCTGGTATATATATAGTTAAATATTTCTATTGTGGAGGTACATTCCAAGTTTCACTCCAGCTTTGCTTAAAACCGTATTTCTCTTATACTTTCCGTCATGATAATATAGATTAACACAATACATAACAATATTCAGCACTTATAGACACTAAACATAATTTTAGGACACATAATCTACACTAAATTTGTAAAACTTTCATTACTAGTTTGGGTTTTACCTTGCACACATGTTGTGCAAAATTTCAGGATGTGACAGTTTTAAATGTTGGTTTTATTTCATTTAGCAGTGTCTTTTTGGAGTGAATGCTACTGTCAATATTGTACTCTTGCATAATCGTTCTTTGGGGCACATCTAGTGCTTAGGTTACTGGTTGGGTGACAGTTTATGAAAGCAAATGGCCCAAATGACTTTCCTCATATTCTCTATAATGGATTTATCTTCTCCTATGGCTTTTCCATATTATACTTCCAGAAAATTGATTTCCTTTGAAGTTAGTGTTCCTTTAATTCCTAAATTTTTTCCATCCTGCAAGAGTCACTAGCTCCAAGATATTTTGTGTACATTTACTTTACTCTATATTGACCTTGGGATGTGCAAAAGTCAACAGTTGCTGATTCTGTGCCACAATGTGAACCATTTTAATTTTTGCTGGAAACAATTTCTGTTTTTAAGTTATTCTTTCTTTGCTACGATATCTGCCAAGGCATTACTCAATGCACTTTCACAACTATACTGGGATTTTATGGTAATGTCCAGTATTTTGCCACTTTCAACATTGTTATTGATTCTATGTCATACATAACCCTCTCATCCAGGTACCTTCAATTGAATCACACAAATCTATGAGCTCCTCAGTTAATTATTCTTTATTCTCTCTTTCCTTTGTAGTTCATCTATTGCAGCTTTCATAGTTTCTTTTGCAGCTGCATGTTATATTGGAAATGTATTTACAGCATCAAACTTTAGAATAGATGAAGGCATGTAAATCACTCCATGAAATATATTTGCACCTTCTGTCCCCTTTTCCACACACCTCATTCTACATCCTAATCTAAAGTTACTTTCATATACCTTCTGGCCACTGACTGGATGATGAGAATGAAAGTTCAGAACTGCAACTCTTGCATACAAATTTGTGTTCAAAAGCTACATCATCTTTGCTTGTTTCTTTCATTTTTACACAATGAGCAGTTTTGCAATTTGAGCAAGCACATAACATGTTTATTGCTTTATATAATGAGTTTAGATCTTATAGCTCTGACACTGAAAAACCTTTATTGAATATACTGTTAACCCAAACTGCAGATCAGAATCAATTTTTTAAGATTATGTTGTTTAATTTGCTACTGCTTGTTTCCACTTTCTAAGACAGCTTCAGTGAAATCTTATCTTTGTATCGCTCTATCTGATTGTGGCATTGTAAAGACTATCTCAGCTATTGTGAAGTACACTACATAAGTCATTAAAACCAATTACTTTATATCATGTTAAAATTTAAGGAGAAGTGAGAAAAATGTTATGAATGTCCAAAAAATAACGAATTTAAGTGAAAATTTTTACCCTTAACACTTACCTGCATCTCCCCTTCTGTATGCTAAATCTTATTAAACCGTTATGCATTGATTTCAATACTTCTCCAGTTGTCCCAACCCATGCACAGGTAACTTAAAAGTACAAGATTCTGGATAAGGTTGCTAATTATAAATGGATAATAAAGTGAAGATATCACGAGGGCCACAGTTCTGTAATATGTAAATAATTGATAGAGTCAACATGAAGAATTCAATGTCATGGCCGGGATTTGAACCACGGAACTCCTGGTTGCCGTCCAGTCGCTCTAACCCATTGAGCTACCATGGCCAACGTGCCGTCCTGATATTAAATTCTCCTTTGACTCATATATTTCCCCATTAGACCACTAGGGGCTCTCGCATACAAGATACACCATTTGTGGTGACTTACTATCGTAAGTACTTAAGTCCCATGCTTCATCATAATTGGAAATTAATAATTTCTTCACGCTAGCCATATATAGGCTAAGGTTTTTGATAGATTTGCACCACAGATCTCCTGGTTTCTGTCCAGTCACTAACCCATTGAGCTACCATGGTCAACGTGCTGTCTTGACATTAAATTCTCCATTTGACTCGTATATTTCCCCAGTTTGTCAGGATAGCACGTTGACCATGGTAGCTCAATGGGTTAGAGCGACTGGACAGAAATCAGGAGATCCGTGGTTCAAAAGTATTTCCTATTTGTTGGAGAAAAGCAAAGGTAATTCCCATTCTTAAATCCAATGGTGACCCTTCTAAACCAGAGAGCTATCGTCCAATTCAATCAAAAGATATGTTATGACATTGATCCAAATTCAAAATTATTAAATGGAGAGATAAACCAAAATAAACTGACAAAATGGGAGAACATATTCATATGGAAACATAAGGACCGCATAATTAACTTGAAAATCCCACTAGTAGATAATTTGACAAAGAAGGTCATAGTTACACCGCCAGAGAGAGGAGAGCAGATGACAACAGATGCTAGTTGTAGAAGTTGAAAATGGAGGCAAAAGGCTTCCAAAACTAGTCCCTTGATAATATAAAAATGTAAGTGATGAGTGTTAATAAACCGACTAAAATAGTTTTTACGATTTACTCTACTGTACTTTTTCATATTACTGTCCATGCTGATGACTTCACAATCATGTCTTGTAGAATGCCTATACCATTTTACTTCTTCTAGTATATACTTACAATAAGTAGAGAAAGTATTTTCTTCTACCTAAAGGCTCAATATTGTGATTGCATGGGAAATACACGTTTTAAAACCCTCAAAATTTAGCTCTCCCTACCAGAAAGAAAAGCATTTATAATAAAGCAAATGGGCTTGGATGTGTGTATGTAAGCAGCATAACTCAAAACCGAAATGTTTGTTAAATGTCAAGTGGTATCGTCTTTTGCATAAACCGTCAGTGACTGAGTCCTTGATTGGCATTTAAGTATGTGATACTGTCCACAAAACTGACCAGAAAGAGTGCAGGTACATATTTCCAATGCCAGGTGATGTTCTCCTCCACAGATCTTGTGATGGAATCCATGAGCTGCAGTTCTCGTGTATACAGGTTATAACTCAAAGTTAGATTTCTTCCATTCTGCAGTGTTCATGGATGTGTTAAAAGGAAATTCGGATCTATGTTTGCTGCTTTTTCTTCCCTGATTCTGATATGTTCTTCATACACTGGCGTAACTTGAAGGTCATGACTCTGTCCTATCTCTTTTATTAAGTAGTCTGTGTTTGTCACTAAATATGTTATCCTTGATCGGGTTGATTTAGATTCTTGGGGGGCTCTCTTGAGAAAGGTTGCTTTAACTGCCTCGAGTCTCCTCATGTTCTCAATAAACTTAGTATTTAAGTTTAGATCTTCCAAGGATGTAACACAGTTTCAAAAAAGTCTACCCTTCCAAACCATCCTTTAGATGGAAAGTTTTTAAACAATTTTGATTTTCTCAAAAATGACTCCAATGATTTTGATTATATTACCATACACTTAAAACATTTTCATGACAAATAAAAATGTGCTTGCTGAATTTTCTAGGAATGGGCTCTGAAGTTCTCTTCCTTTTGAATAATTTATACATAATTGGTAAACTGTAAGAGATAAAAAACATCTTACTAGATAAAAAATGTAGGAGAGAGTAGAGTAATATGATGCACCTAAGGGAGAAAGGTCATAGCATCGAAAATTTTTCAATTAGTTACTCCAAAACTCAGCAAAGTTACTTGAAATATTATTTTCTAGGTTACATCTGAGAATTATGCATGTAAAACTAATAGTTTATCCAAAAAATATAATTTTCCAAGGGTACCACTTTGCATCATATTACTGGAAGGTGTGTGCAATATGATGCAGGGTGTAGTGTAATATGGCACATTTGAATGGATACAGAAAAACAATGCTGAAATGCTTTTATTTATTTTTTGAAGATTAATGAAAAAGTAAACTTAGATTTACAACCTAAAGCTATAAAGGTACATCTATACCTAAGTAGACAACAAGATATAAGTACTTGGAATGTATATTGTATACATTTGCCCAAAGTACTATAGATTTCAGATGTAAAAAGTAAAGGTAAGTTTTGGATTGCACAAAGGACAAAATAAGCAATGCACTTCAAACTAAGAGAAAAATAACCTTTGGTTTTACAATAACAACAAATCATATAGGGACACAGGTAAACATATAACAGTGAATACTTCTGCTAGAGATAAAAAAAATATGAGATCAAAAAATTATAAAGGCAAGTAAAAACATTTGTATTTCAAATTGAGCAAAAATGAATAATATCAAGTTTATAACATAGATAGTATTACCTACTTTCGATAAACAAGAAATAAAGAATGGAAATTAATTATTCTTTCACACTGGCCGTGTGAAAGTTAACCTAATAGTGGTTAACTATAAAGCCCGGGCCTTAAAGTACTTACATGTAGTAAGTCGCCATTAAGGTAGTTGTCTCATGTGTTTATGAGAACTCCTAAGTGGTTTACCGGGAAAATACGAGTCAGTTGGAGAATTTAATGTCATATCGGCACGTTGGCCATAGTAGCACAATGGTAGTGCGGCTGGACGGAAACCAGAAGATCCGTGGTTCAAATCCCGGCTATGGCATTGAATTTTTCAGTCTGACTCTACGTTTCCACAAGAAATAAAGAAATTATAACTTCTAGATGTCTTCGAATTCAAGCCTATAATTTCATGATCGGGGATTTTTCTTTCTTTGTTTCTCAAAGCAAAGGTCACAAGAATAGTCTTCTGGATTGTTCCAGCTGCTGCACAAGGCATGAGTCCAATACCCACACAGAACACAGCGGTACCAAAGTTTGTTTTTTCCAGTATCATCACAAAATATACACTTGGAATTTTGAACATCTTTAGGTTCATTCCACATTACGAAATTCATCATCACACAGTAGTTCAATGCCATTCTCATATGTAGAATAGTTGATTCTTTGTTGGCCTTCTTAGTGTCCTTATTTATTGTTTTCTCAACATTACTCTTCTTGTAATTTAGCTTACGTTTTGTTGATACACAAGCATCCTTCTTCTTTTTCTTTTCCTCCAGAAAAGCTTTCATAGGTGAACTGGTAAATATTTGAGAATGCTGTCTTCTTTTTGATTGTTCGCTTACCTTGTGCATAGAACTGAACTTTGGAACAGGTAAGGTCTCACAGATACTGAAGTTAGCTGAACCCAATATTCCAGCATGAGGACTGATCTCTTGACCTGATGTTTCAGCTTGAGAGCTCATAGCTTACCCTGATGTTCCAGCTTGATGACTCATAGCTTGTCCTGATGTTCCAGCTTGAGGACTCATAACTTGTCCTGATGTTCCAGCATGAGAGCTCATAGCTTGACATGATGTTCCAGCATGAGGACTCATAGGTTGTCCTGATGTTACAGCTTGAAGACTCATAGTTTGTCCTGATGTTCCAGCTTGAGGACTCATATCTTGACCTGATGTACCAGGATGATCAGCAATAACAGGAGAGATTTCAGCACATGTTTCACTTGATTGGTTGTTTGTTTCCCGTATTATTACAAGGTCTTGAAACTCGAGCTGGCTGAAAGTCCTCTTCCGTAAACTTCTCTGGATTCAGTGGGAATATACCAGTTGTTTTGAATGCAGATATTCCTTTCTCCATCATAGCAACCTTTACATAGGTCTTGTTGAACAGACTTGATAGATCAGCCATAGTGATTTGCTGATAAGCATTTAGTGCCATGAAGTATTTGAATTCTCTAGTCATAGCTGTCCTCAGCGGTGAGAAGAATGCCACATCTAGAGGTGGAAGCTTATGGGAAGTTTGAGAAGAAAGGGCTACCGTATGGATATGATTTTCTTTACAAAATGTGTAGGCCTTAAGTGTACAGTGAGATGAATGATTGTCACACACAAGTAAAATGGGATCACCTGTACTGGGTTTCACAGAGTTCTTAAAGTGTTGGAAGCACTTCCCGAATAGTTCATTTATCCAACTGTTCTTGGAACAATGATAAATTGCTCCATTAGGTCCTCCTCTTTGGAGATGTGTGGCCTTTTTTTACAAGGATGGATCATCATGGGTGGTACAAATCCACTGGCTGCATTCACAGCACAAACAACGGTAACTGTTTTCCTTCTTTCACCAGATGTCGCAGCACCAATGTTCTTTACTCCCATCTGAGCATATACCTTAGGTGACTTATTTTGAACTGTTATTATCCCAGACTCATCCATGTTATAGATATGACTACCTGAGAAGTTGCGTTTTTCAAACACATTGACCAGGTTATCATACAACAATGTTACTTCATCTTTATTGAAAGAGGAAATCCTATTGAGTCTTGGGTTCTCAGGCTGATGGAGATTAATTGATGGATTTCTCTTCACAAATGCATTTTCCCAATCTCTTCCCGCGAGCTTTGTTTCTGCATTGAATGGATGCTTGATGTTATTTCTCTTGGCGCACTCATGTGCCACTCTTCTCAGCTCAATAGGTGTTAAACCATAGAACATCTTGGACAGCAATATGATGTGTTCAATTATCTCCCTCTTTTGTTCCTGAGTGAATATGGGCTTTCTTCCTGGAGGAACTTTCGATTCCTTCCCACTTTTCTAGTGTCTTCTGAGAGTAGCCTCAGGAACCCCATACTTTCTCCCAACTACTCTAATCTTGACACCTTCATTTTTTATTTCTCTCAGCGCAGCAGCCAATTCCAGATTGGTCCAGCTCTGTCTGTCACTTTTGCATTGATTTTTTTCAAGTCATCTATAACAAGAGAAAAAAGTAAGTGGAGTCAGAAGAAAGCCCAAGCATATCTGAAAAAATATATAAAATCAATAATGTTGAAAAAAATATATAATGATAAAACAAATCACTTTAGTCATAGGAAAAAACTAAGTCCATAATTTTAGTTCTTACCATATAAACACATAAAGGGCAATATGATGCACCAAATAAATGGAAAAACTTCTAAGTGTTATTTATTCAACTGTCTAAGATGAGCCTGGTTTAGCAAAGATAATTGATCAGCTAAACACAAACAAATATACCTTGAGATCTTACCAGTAACAAAAAACTAGCAATTCTAAGGTGTATCATTTATTGAACTCTCTGAAATGAACTTTTTTTAACTGTAATTGAACATCAAAATACTTGTGATTGGAGGAATTTAGTAACAGTGACATCTTAATTGAAAAACCGACTACAAATAGGTTTTGAATCAAAACACTTACCTATTTGCATGCAAAAAATTAAAGCACTTAGGAATAAATCCATTTAAACGCGTGAGGTACAACATGACACTCGCCCCATATTACCCCGTTGGCACTGCGTCATATTAGCCTATTTGACTTGGTGAAGAAAAGTTTGAAAAACCCAAGGAAGTTAAAAGCTTAGACACATGCAAATAACATTAAACACAAATGTGTAGCTTAATATCCCACTTCAATTTGATCAATTTCAACATCAAGTGGTCAAAACACAATCATTTTCTTGAGAAGAAATAACAACACAACTACTGCACAGAATGTTTTCACAAAACAGAGTGAGACAGCACACGTGCAGAGGAGAAATGCCTTTGTCCATGATTCATGATGTTGATCACTGGTGGCAGCGCCTTTCAGTGTGCTCTAATTATCACAGTTACTCCCGGACAGCCCTGCATCAGATTACCCCGCTGCATCATATATGCTATACATTCCCTACATCTTGTTACAGCACAGAATTTATGTCAAATGCATTCTTTTGTAAAATTAACTGTGTTATTTCTTGTTAATGGTTTGCATTTTTAAATACTATTACTTTTCTCAAATGGGTTGTTATTCATTTTTTATCTCTTGGCCATGTAAAGAGGACAGAAATTCAAAGTCATCACATAGTAACCAAATTTCACTATCACTTAAGCCTACTCTATTCCTCTATTCCTATTATATCCATGGGGAAACATGTAAGAAACACAATTCCTAAAAATGTCTATCTAAATCAACATAAAGTAGAAAGATGAATAAGAATTTGTAAGAATATTTTGTACAAGAGTAGAGAAAATAATGTGAGTGCAACATATCAGTTATAATGATGATGACAATGATGGCAATAATAATCACCGTCACTGCCACCATCATCATCTCTGCAATATATACAAAGAAGGAGAAATTATCTTGTGATTGATACATGCTTCTCGAATCAGCCAGTAGAAGATTTGGTATCTCTCAGACCAATAACTTAAGAAAGACAAAACTTCAGGTCAGCGTTGATTGGTTATGTAGATGAAAAGCCAATTGCCTAACAAGAGCTTGTATCAATCACAAAGTAATTTATTTCTTACCATAGTAAGAGTATTATGTGCATGGTATATGAGAACAAAAGGGTTACCTTATACTGTATACCTGACAGATCACAAATGCGCCCACATATACCATCAAGAGCATCTACTTCCTTCATGAGATGACCTTTGCCAATTCCTCCAAAGGAAGGGTTGCATGACATTTCTCCTAACAGGAAAAATTCACAACATTTGCTGTCAGAAAATTAAAATTATAAACAGTTACAGAACACATAGCACTTGTCAATACTACAAAAGAAATATGGATTACTAATGGTAAAGTCAAAGAAATGTTCATAAATTTTTGTAAATCATTTTGAATTTGCAAGTAGCTGTACAATGAGCTGATCCATCTAGCAATGAAGGGTTACATACAGATTTATATAGTTTTTGAAAACTATAAAAACACTTATAAAAAGCAAGTTCACACCTAAATACTTTTATGAAATCTTATATTATGAATCAACATTAATCATTACTTGTATTGTTCACTGTTTAGAGTACACATACAGATTTTAAACATTTAAAAATTACCTCAAATACTTTGTTAGCGATGCTATCAATTGCCAGGATAATATCAGTTTTGCTGGTGTGTTGGAATTTTGTTCCAGAGGTCTTTTAACTACCAGTTAATCTACTGACATTAGACTGTCACTTCTAAACACATTGGTCTATGCTGCATTTGAACCTGCAGCCCTTTAATCAGTAGGTCAGCACCTAACCAGTTGAGCCACACAGACCAACTTATTGCACTAATTTACAGGGTTCAGCTTTTAAATGGAATGATTTTATACTTATACTCCTTATCTTAGTCCTACACCGTGGCATAGTGGGCTAGAGCATGTGCTTTGGTTCCCTGCATCTGGAACGCACCGGGATCGATCCTACCACTGTGGGGTTTAGATTTTAAGTCCTGGGTATAGGATTAGTGCTTACTCAGCATCGTGAGAAAACTGAGGAGCTATGCTAGGTAGCGAACCCTGTCTAGAAAGCCTAATTTCGGCTGGCGGTGCTGAGATGCTGACCACATCCTCCCTATATCAGTTGGATGATTGCCCACCTCTGCCTTGCATATGTGGGCGTGAGGCCAGCAGTCGGGTTGGCAGTTTCAGGCACACTTTGGCCTATTACACCATGGGTTATATTTTATTCTTTGTCTTATGGCAACTAAAAAGTTTAAACAATTTTAAGCAAAAAAATTAAATGTATAACATTTACAAACTTTCTTGTACTCATAGCTTCCATGAACTTTCTTATAAAAGCTATCCTTCTAGTTAACTAATGCTAGTAGAGATAAACATTTGCAGAAATCATTTTATTACGTTTTGAAATTCATATTTTCACTGTCAGAATTGCATGAAATGTCTAGTGTGAAGATAAACAAGCAAAGATAAAATAAACTTCAAGTAACAAGTACCCACTGCAAAAGAAGTGAAGCAATTGCTTGCAGTTTATTAGGCTACATTTTTCAAATTTCTCTAAATTGGCAAAAGTTTCATATTTAACACTTAGTAAATGTAGAAGAAAAGCTATTTAAAGAATAAAAATGCACATAAGAAACTGAAAATGCATATCAGCCACACTTCATCACTTAATTGTCAGTGGCCTGCAATATATAAAATGATAGTTTTTCTTAAAACTATTTTATAGAGCTAACCTAACTTAAACTAATCTCGGGTTAAGTATGAATTTATTTCCTCTAAATTTTACACACACGGCTACTGATGTAGTTCCTTTTATCATGATTTAATTAAAAGGCTGTGAGTTTTCAAACAAGATGTTCTATACATTTTATAGTGCATAAAAATGTTATAACTGATTACATTATATTTGAATTATGACTAACTTTGCTAAAACCTTCTCAATCCATTGGCTATCTCTGCAGCTTAAAATCCTCAACCTGGTCTATGTTTTGGCAGTTTTAAGACCGGAAAATTCGAAAGTTTACCTTTAACCTCTACTCTTGCATTTATAAACAGTTGCAAGAATTTGCACAAATTATGCAGCTCAAATGATGTTTAAAATAGGAGGCTATTGAAACCCGTGAAGATACTAAATGTCTCAATTGTTAACAGTTGACTTTATGAATGGTTTGGATAATTTAGCTGACAGATGTAAGGTGATATTAAATGCCGGAATATTAAACAGCTTCACTCACCGACAGTTTCCCTTTTATGGGTTATTAACAGAGTATGGCATCCCATTCTTGCTGCTGCAGCACATGCTTCTGTTCCTGCATGTCCACCTCCAACAATAATTACATCAAAATTTCTTTGTATATTCGATATATGACGTTCGACTTTAATATTCAATATTCCACACCGCCAAATCCGTATACTATTTTTGGTTATGGTTAGCATACTAGCAATTATCACTTACATGCGATACTATGAAAACAAACTTCGGGTTGCTATCGATAATTGTTTCTTAAATATTAAACACGGAAAAGCATGACTTCTTCTTTACAGTTTATTGGTTAATATCATTTCGGAACGATAATTTCTTAGACCTTTTCTATCTGTAATATTTTGGTTGCCATGACTACAACAAGCTTACATGTTCGACAACCTACACAGCAATATTTCTTACACATTAGCCCAACATGTAATACGAAATTGCACGTTCTCTGCTTACAGACTGTTGGTCAACCTGACGAACTTATGGAGTGCAGTCAAAGTAGGCACTAGCAAAATAAAATGTATTGTTAAAAGTATATTAAAATTAAATAATTGACTTAATTTTAAAATGTAATTTAAGTCTAAGAATTAATTTGTATTCTGCATCCTCTTTACTTCTTTGGACATCAAATAAAAGATTTATACTTGTATTGTACTGCAACAGCGCGCAAGGTGAGGCTGCCAGAAATTAAAGTTTGTTGATCATTTGGTAGTTCGTGATACCATTTCAGAGGGGTTTCATTGAGAATTTGTCTCGGCGTAGTGGTTTGTGCGTGTGCATAGGACACTCACGTCATGTTGATATAGTCCCTACAATTACAGGTACAATTTTTATGAAGGTAAGCGAGGAATATATTCATTTTAATTAGTATTAGTATGAAAATGGTTAAGCTGAAGCATTTTTTTGAAAAGATCATAGGTTAGCGATGTCACGAATAGAGTTTTCCCACGGCTATTCACCCACACTTGCATTTCAAAGCATTGTCGATCAGTATGTGATAGGTTTTAAAACGCTCTCTTAAATAATACATCTATTTATTTTGAAAATACATATGTTTTGTCAACGTTGGGTGCAATAAGAAATAATTGCATTTGTAATGTGTATTATATCATGTTTTTTATAATGTAAGTGCAAAATACACTATTGTTGACGTCTATAATGTGACAGTTAAACTTCATGTAACAACAGTGAAACATTCGTTGTTTTGTATAGCAATTTAACAGCGAGTGCCCCAAGAACTTGTTTTTCATTTTGGCTTTTAACAACTAAATACAATTCAGGCTTGGTTCAATTTAAAAAGGAAAAACGTTCCTTTGGCCTTAGATAAAAAACGGACCTATAAATGTATAGTGTATACCCATATGGATTGTACACACTCATTTCAGACTTACTAAAATTGTCAGTTTAATTAGAGTAGGCAGGAAAATAAGTTCAACGCTTTTTCTTTTCATTTTCATACAGTCCATTTGTATAAATCTTACTTTTTAAGATAAAATACTACTGCTTTACCTGTAATTATGAAGGTTTATATTATTTTCGCACATTCTAAATTTGGTTCCAAGATTATATTGCTTTTTTTTAAGGTTTAAAAACTATTTTTTTAAAAGAAATTTGCCAAAAGAATCTATTACGAATCGTTTGAGGGATTGCTAGCATGCCATTATGTATTTAGAAGTATAGTCATGATCAAGTTCATTTACAATTTTTTGAATTTTGCATTGCCGGGGCCACCTAAATAACATTAAAATTATCTAAATATGGATTATGAAGTAGACTAAATCTTTAACTTTTTTTCTCAATCGGTTTAAAATATATTGAGGAAAGCAAAAACTAGAATCACAAAGTAAAACATCTTCCTAGTCTTAATTTTCACGGTAGCAGCAACTTTGCTTCACGTCGAAATGTCACAGATGTACAATATACGGCAGCTTGTCTTCATGTCATCAGTTTGTTCATCGCTAAACATCTCGCCAACATGAATTTAAGCAAACTACTCCAATCAACTTGAGCGTTCATCACTTACGCGGGCTCTGTCCACACGTCTCTCAAAGATGGATTGGTAGAGGGGAGCCCTATAGCATGGCCCGGTGGTTGCTTGACTTAAATGATGCTCATGCCTTTGGGAGTACCGTTTGCATGTTGATGGAAATGCCCTTAAAAGACGCTTAAGAGAGATAGCCATTTAATATTTTAAGCGCCAATGTTTGGTTACTAACTTACAGTAATTCGAGCAAGCGTTGCTTCTGATTAAAATTATCGTAATAATAAACTTAGATATTCTGCTTATTTGTCATGCTTTCAGACATCGACAATTTATACTAGCAAAGAGTCTGTACAGTCTTTCCTTATGTTTCGCTCCAGCATCCATCTACCAGTTTGTAACACTCCGGATATAAACTGCGAATTTAAAGAAGTAGGGTTTTGTTTTAAGACGAAATTTAAGGTTATATATGCGTTTTTTATTTTTAAACGAAGATAAAACGTCCGGTTTAAGAGTTCAGTTCTGCAGAAAGAGAACGGTTTAGCGGTACTCTTAAAAATAATGAAAATAAATAATTTTGCAAGTAGAGCTTTTAGGTCAGGCTGGATCAGGAGGATGCATATCCCCTTGGAGGTGTTTAAAATTTCTCTTAATACTATACAGGTAAGACGAACAAATAAGTGTAGCAAACATTCTCGTACTTCTATCACATAGTTACTGCCTTTGTTTAGGTGTGTTTGTTCTGAGATATGATCATGCTTTTTGAGCACAGATTTTCATTTTTTCTCACATTTTAAATTAAAATTGGCGCATTGGTAGAAGCTATTTTAAGGGACAATAGAACCGAGTTTTTAGCTACAAATGCAAATGGTAACATTTTCGATGTTTGAATTACATACTATAATTTTATAGACACTTGTGAATCATTTTAGCCAAACATTTTATTCAATCCACCAATTTTAAAAAATCAGAAACACATTTAAGTCAACCCCTGCGCTGCCTTTTAATACCGCTGGACTCGTTATGTGTATGTTTTCTAAAATTATCTGTCTAAAGATTTAGGCATAGATTTTGTTATTTTATTAACTCACACGCAAAAATAAATAAAACGAACACTACAAGCTTATAAAAACAATTTTTTTTATACACAACTAACAACTTAAATCAAATCTTAAAACTATTTATTTTCATGCACTAAAATATTAAAAAATATGTGTTTCTCTGACGAAGTGTATAAATGTGCAAAGGCAGTTTCAGAAAATTTGGGGTGTCTATTTAATTGCATTATCTGAGAAGTTATTTATTAGAACTTTAAGCTTGTACACTGTCATTTCTTTATTTGTACATCTTAAGTACGTCCAAATTTCAAGTAAATAACATAAAAATAGACCACTCAGTCCCAGGTTCCTTAAGGAGCAGATGCGTGCAGTAAAATGCGCGAAGTGAAGGGTAAATCAAGACCTTCAAGCTGAAGAGTACGCAACAATTCAGTTGCCCGCCTCGGTGGCGTAGATGGTAGCATGTCTGCCTCACATTCAAGTGGTCCCGAGTTCAAATCTCGGTCAGGTTGAGTTACCTGGTAAGGTTTTTTCCGGGTTTATCCTTATCCTGAAAGACGAATGTCGGGTAACTCTAGGCTCCATGTACCCATAATTTCACCCAATTCATTCACTGTCCGATATAACTTAACGTTGGAGGACGTAAATTAAATTAAAAAATTAAAAAAAAAAAAAAACTTCAAGCTTAAGAGTACGCAACAATTCAGTTGCCCGCCTCGGTGGCGTAAATGGTAGCATGTCTGCCTCACATTCAAGTGGTCCCGAGTTCAAATCTCGGTCAGGTTGAGTTACATGGATAAGGTTTTTCCGGGATTCCCCTTATCCTGAAAGACGAATGTCGGGTAACTGTAAGCTCCATGGACTCTGAACTCATTTAAGCATCATTTCACCCAATTCATTCACTGTCCGATGACTTAAAAAACTCAGTTTCTAGTGTCAGTAAATTCACTGTTGTAGTCAGCTCACTTCCAAAATGAATGTATAGTGTTTAACGCCCGCTTTTACTACATACGGCACCGCAGGCGGTGACACTGATGATACATGAGATGAAGATGGAGCACCGGTGGAATGAGATAGCGGGGGAAACCGGAAGTCCCGGAGAAAACCCGCCCCAGCGCCATGTTGTCCACCACAAATCTCACTTTGCGGTCGCCTGGGATCGAACCCGGGCCGCCTTGGTGAGAGCCAATCGGTCTAACCCCTGAGCCACGGCGGGGCCCTAGCTCACTTCCAGGGTGCATTTATCCTCCGGCTATGATAAACATTACACAAGATCGAAATAAATTTAACAGGATCGAGGCAAGATTTTCTACAAAACACATTACGCACGTGTATTCTATACATTTTTCTGGATAAATTTACATTTAAATACGAAAACTATTTGAATGAAAGCAGTAATGTGTCGTGTGATACTATGTTGGATTCAATAAGTGGAATAATTACAAAAACCAAGGTGGAAGAGAGCGACGTTACTGACCAGGATATTACAGGTTTAAGTTGGAAATCGCCTTCATAAATCTAATGGATAATCATTTTTATCTCTTCTTTAGCATACATAAGATCATGGGCAAGGCTTTTAAGGGGATAAAAGCAGTTTGAGGGAATACTGGCTACTTTGGGTAAAAGTGTATTTAGGTGATTACAGATCATAATGGTTCAGGCATTAGCGGTTGAGACACACATTGGGGAAGTCCGGAGATCAAGTAAGTGACCACTAGGACTCCTTGCCCCCTTTCTTTGTGTATGCTATTCCAGGTCATTACGAGATTGCGATGTATGCGGTAGATTTACCTTGAGAAGAAAATAGTTGCTATCCTGACATCGAATCCTCCGCTATATACCTTTTCTTGTGAAAAAGTTTTATTGAAGGGATCTCTGTGGTTGATGCCAATCTGGAAACGTTATTCACCCCCACTGTGCTGTGCCTACCATGAGCATGACCCGTCTCAATACTCCCTCATTTCATCCCTTCCTCTCGAAAGTTAGGTAGGTGCAATGAGTCTACAGTTGGCCGCGTGCTGAAATCTTCTTCCGATAATGCCTTACACCATATACAGCCATAAATCTGGATTTTTGTAAGGCTAGACAAAACATTTTCTGCATATTTCATAATTATACCTATAATTTATGAAATATAGGAAAGTACAAATTATCTAACACTGAAGTCCTAAAAAGAAAAGGAAAGGTGATCCTTAGGTTCCCAAAGGATTAAAATATAGCTTTTGCTGGATGCTGCATATTTCAACCATCTCTTTCCTTGTTCAGAAGGACTTTGGCTTTGTATTATCGTTAAGGCACGTGCCGTTTTCGCCCACTGTTAATATGATTTCAGTGTTTTAGCGAGTGGAAAGGGATACTTCGCCCCCCGTGGCGATAACAGAGCCCCCATTAGACCAAAGCGCCGCGCTGTGGCAATCTTGCGCGAAACACTTCAGAGTCGCTGTGATAGCATTTGATCTAATATCATTGTTATACCATACCAATAATCTTCCTGTGTTTTACTATTAAATAATAAGCAAATACTGTACACGTCATAATCGTATCCAAGTCGTATAACATTTAACGTGTATACTGTACGCTATCCTATAATCAGTCAAAAAGAAATGTGATAAAATACAATCATGGCGCCAGACTTTAGTTTTCGGTGGAAATAATGTGGGAGTATTTGTAAATTTTATTATTTAATATGTTTTTGGGAAGTAATGCTGAAACCCAGGCGACTAAATGTGGGATCATTGGTGCACAATACCTCACAGGGGCGGGTTTTCTCCGGGATCTCCGGTTTCCGCCGCCATCATTCCACCAATTGCTCCATTATCACAGCTCATGTGGAATAGATCACCGTTTGGCATATACCGAGATCTGTGCAATGACATGCAGTATATTTTTTAAAACAAAATCATAGATATTAGTAATAAACATGACGCAAATTGACTGTTAACGAGGTAATTATAATATATGGTTGGGATCTACCAGTGGTTTGTTTGCTGTTCTGTTAACACGTGTCTACATCTTTAAGACAGTATGTAATTCGAAATTAACATTGTAAAACCCGAGCGGGATGATTTAGAGGAGGTTTCGTCTATGGCCTGCATTCGGGAGGCCCGAGTTCGATTCTCGTAGCCGAAATTTCCTGTTCCTCAATTTCATCTCTATTATTTCACATCTCTTATCTGGTGGTCTTTTTCAGGGTAGAAGTGTCGGTGGGGTCTCGGCGTTGAATGGCAGGTGATATGCTCTGAGTAAAGCTTCTTCCTTCGGTAGGACGGGCTGGTGAGGCCGTTTTCGGACCGCATTCGGGTGAGCTGTCGGTTGTACTGGCCTTCCGGGGAGTTTCCAACTGGTAAAGTGTAGGAACCCTGCCCTCTGCACTGTTGTGGCTCCTTGGGCCAGCTGCCCTCTGTCTCATCTCGCCTCATCCTTCCTCCCGGAGATGCTCCACTTGGGGTATATATACAATAGATCAAGACTGGTTGCAGTGCGGCATCCCCTCCGTACGTAATCCAATCTAAGTATTGCGAAAAAGAGATAGTTTCTAGGTCTCCCATACCCATAACTATTTGTTGTTTCTCTGATACGTAGAGTAAATAGAGGAGGTATGTAGTCCATCCTAAAGTGTTATATCGAAATTTCACCGGAAATACATGTTTTTGATTCCCTTAAAAGCCCTCCTCGGTACCGTAGATAATAGCGTGTCTGCCTCACGTTCAAGAGGTCCCGAATTCGAATCTCGGTCAGGTTGAGTTACCTGGATAAGGTTTTTCCGGGGTTTTCCCTTATCCTTTAAGATGAATGTCGGGTAACTCTAAGCTCCATGGACCCTGGACTCATTTGAGCATCATTTCACCCAATTCATTCACCGCCCGATATGACTTAACGTTGGAGGACGTAAATTAATACAAAACCAGTCCCTTAAAAAAAGAAACATTTTTAGAAAAAGCCCAATGAATTTCCCTGGGAACTGAAAAACGGAAATAAGTTTTTTTTGTTGTTGTTGTAATTTACGTCCTCCAACGTTAAGTCCCAGGGTCCATAGAGCTTAGAGGTACCCAACATTCGTCTTATAGGATAAGGGAAAACACAGGAAAAAGTCTTATCCAGGTAACTCACCCTGACCGAGATTCGAGCTCGGGACCTCTTGAACGTGAGGCAGTCACGCTACCACCACGCTACCGAGGCGGGCTAGAAAGAAGGTTAAATACTAGTAAAAGAAATTGGTATTTAAGTTCAGAACGTTCTCAGAGTGCGACATGAAGGTTTTCGAGAAAATCCTTCCACCACGAACTTCCCTATATAAAGAAAACTTTTTCGAAAAAATTTATTCTCTGTTAGATTCCGATTAAGGTGCCATATTTTTAAGGCATTTTCATGACATGAAATATATAGGTATTTTGAACTTTCTGGGAATAGCCTCTGAAGTCGTCATATGAACCACTTTTGCATAACTGGTAAATTGTTAAAGATAGACAATCTTACCATTCAAGCATTCGGATATTGTTCAAGCACACTTATTTTTTTAGCTAACCATTTTCGGGGTAATCCTTGCTATTGGTTTGAATTTACAAATACTTACACTTTTCCGAAATAGGAAGTTCTTTTTATCTTTGTTTTTATTATCTTTGCCATGCAGAGAGAACGGAATTTCAAAGCGCTCGTTATGGCCAGCTGTTAAAGGATTAGACTCGCTTATTGCCTAGTGTAGTCCCATTTTTCCAGTCTACAAGAACTGTGCAGTATGACAGTTTCTGCTAATGTTTATCCCGGTTAACCTGAAGTACATAGAACAAGAAGAGTTTTTACAAGGTAAAGAAAGTCATTTCGTGCAACACATCAGATTTGTTTCCCACTTTTTTAATTGCTTTGCATCTTTATGTCAGACCATATTTCAATCCCTCCAAAATATTAAAAATCTGATGCGATATATTCACAGGTCTCTCTTTACCCTCTCATTTGTTAGTGTATCTTACAGAGTGCCCGCTTCTGTAGTGTAGGTGGCAGTGTGTGCCTCACATTCAACTGGTCTCGAGTTCGAATCTCGGCCAGGGTGAGTTATCTGGGTAAGTTTTTTCTTGGAGTTTTCCCTTATGCTAAAAGATGAATGTCGGGTAACTATAAGCTATTTCCTGGCCTTAAAATTTCACTCCTTTTACAGAGTATCCAGTCTTAAAAAATAATAGAAAAATATTGAACAATTCGAACCATTAATGACGGATGTCTCGAAAATGACATGCCTCCCCCAAAGTTATTTGAAATAAATTAAATGTTTTAAAGATAGAAGTATATTTTGTGTGTGTAGTGCATTTTCTTCTATTGCTTTTATTACTAGTTGTTACAAGATTATGTAAAATTCTTTCCGAGGGAAGAGGACTTTAGGATATTTATAGACAATTCAAGATGTAGGTACATTTTATTTATAATGTAAATATATTTAATATATGACATTTCAGTCAAAGCCGTTAAATCCACTTTTTAGAAAATAAAACATTAACAAAACATTTCATGTAAAGGCTTACGAGATTTTCTTGAACATTTGTATGGCACATTTTTGGAATAGGAGCTTAAATACAAATTCGTATTTACAGAAGTTTACTTTTTGGGTTATGCTGTACACACATGCGCGTGAACAAAAAGCCTCCTTTTATTCATAGGGCTACAAAATCTGTGAATTTTCGATATCGAATTTTTTAGTGGAATGGCGTACCTTCTTTTACCCACTTTATGTACATAGCAGAGAAATTAAAAAAGCACCAGCAGCGAATTGTCAGTACTTGTCAATACTTCCGGTACCCATCAGGCTCTGTTCTGCAGCAAGAAATGTTACTGAGAAAAGCAGGTTGAATTGTCAGCAGATATCAGAATGCATCCAAAATAAGAAATACCTAAATATACTCCGGATGTTTACTCAAGCAGCTAACCAAGTGGGTTCTTTCCGCTGCGCAAATCTGGGTTTTTTGTTATCTATGGCAACAGCTACGTGACAATGGAATTTAACTATCTCTTTTACTACATCGTCCCACCGCCCTGAGATATATGACAGGAATGAAACCGTTGCTTCTGCCTTAGAAATTAATCTCGAGTTTTATATGTCTGTCCTGAGACATTTTTGCGATTCTTTACGACCATCTCAAGAGGAACATTGAGACATCAGGTATGTCCAGAGAAAAAAATTAATAGCCATTGTACGAAAATGTGTCACAGATACAACTGTTAGCAGTGCGTGAAATTAAACCGTGTTGCAGTAAAATTATATTGCTTTGTTCGTGCTATGTGGAGATCTTTAGAAAACGCTGCATATTCCTTGCATAAATCCAACTCCTTTTGAGCGTAATAATAACTTTCAATTTAATAACCTCCTCCGCACATTGAAGAGGTCGTCTCTCACGGTCTCGGATACGATCCCACGCTTTCTTTTTTGTGCTTCCTAAAGCTATTACACGAAACAAACTCCAATTATACGTTCTCATAATTCCCTTTCTAATCAAACAACACACTTTACAATTAGCAGCCATACATTATATATTTCTCGCCAATGTTACACCATTCAGTGTCAATTTAAAATTACCATAAGGTCAATCGCTAATATCATTGTTAAGTGAAAAATTTAGTGGACATTATGCATAACCTAACTGTTAAATGGAATGGCTCTATACCAATATCACACAATGGCAGTTTATTCAAACTATTGGAAACCTGTCCCTAAGAAATTATTGTGAAATGATCCGCCTTTTAGCATTCTTCTTCTTCTGCACTTCAGAGATTATGCATTACACATGATTCTTTCGTATTCTTTCTATTCCCACCTTTTTCTAGGACGTCCGATATCCCTTTTCCCTCCTGGTTTGTACTTATTAATTAAAACAGATATTCTTTCTTCACTTATGCGGTTCATGTGCTCTTTCCATTTGTTTTTATTCTTTTCCCTTTCGTCGTTTAAATTATAAATATTTGGTCCTTCTCTAATTGTTTCGTAACTTATTAAAGTCCAGTCTAGTCACCCTTTAATTCTTAAAAATCTCATGTCTGCTGTCTGAATTTTCTGTTTTCCTTTTCTTTCGTTGACCCACGATTCACTGCCATAAATAAACACAAGAACCGCCATCTTCTTATAAAAGTTTGTTTCTTTCCTTGTTTTGTTTTGTAAAGTTCTTGTTATAGTCTCACATAAGTGTTGAAACGTATTTGCCGGTTTTTCTAAGTCTCTGTCGACGTTGAAAGTTACGTCACAGCCAAATAATTAGTTTCCCAATTGCTGCAAGTATTATTTCCAATACATATTTTGTTTTAATTGGTTATTTTCCTTGATTTATCATTACTTTTTTCCTCCAAATACATTTGTAAATTATATTCACTGTCCAGATATAAGCAGAGCGCTGCAGGTGCACTTCACTATTTTGCAATATTAGTATATTATCTGCATGTAATATGTTTATATATGTTTTCCTTTTTCCATTTTATAAGACCACCTAAATATTTTTTAATATATTTCTTCACACTAATTCATATGCCCGCCTCGGTAGTGTACACGGTAGCATGTCTACCTCACGTTCAAGAGGTCCCGAGTTCGAATCTCGGTCAGGGTGGGTTACCTGGATAAGGTTTTCCCTTATCCTAAAAGACGAATGTCGGGCAACTCTAAGCTCCATGGACCCTGGGCCCTTTTGAGCATCATTTCAGCCATTCCATTCATCGTCCGATATGACTTAAAAAGTTAAAGGACGTAAAAAAAAAAAACATAATTGACAGATTATTTTTGCAAATGAAGTGAATATTAATAACAATATCTAAATTTACTCTATTATATAAATTTTTGCTAAATGTAAAATAACAGTAATATGATTAAATATACCCATGTTCTAAATTTTAGGTGCTTATGTTCCGATATATTTTCTTAAAACACTTATATCACCCAAAAGAGAAACATTTACATTCCCTCTAAAACGTTTGTAACTAAATTAATAGAGATATTTATTTTACCTTAATTGTTTTAGGTGACTTTTACTTTCCTGATCATATCGCAGTGGCTTACTGCAGGCTCTTGATTCACCTGAGTCGGCGTATGCCAGATGGTCTTGAGTAGTCACCTTCCTGTATTATCTATTTTATTATTAACTCTTTATGCGGTTTAACTTAACGATCGTGGAATTTTGAATGTTCATTTAGCGTTCTGATGCTACACAGATGACCTTAGTTATTTAGTCATCTTCCTGTACCACCTGCTTAAACTGTTTGTGCTTCTATTTATTTTGCTTTATAAATGTAACTGACTTACGTTACTGAATATCCAGTCCGATATTTACCTGGCAACTGAACGAAATCTGGGTGTATCTCCAGTCATGTTGATCGGTACAAGGAACGCAACCTCTCAGATGTTATCGCCTGAGCCATTTTTCTCCGTGTTACCATTTTTATGAGCAAAGAACAAATGATAACAGAATTTGTGTTTTGGGATTTTCAGTATTTTGTATTTACAAAGTTTTTTTTCGTACTCTTTAAGAACTGCACCATCTTCGAATTTTATATGCAATATTTTAAAATTAACTTGCATGTATTTAATGGAGCAGATATTTTATTGTGTAATGCCTGGAAATTTGATCCAAACATTATTTTGATTGGCGGGGAAATAATTTATTATAGTTGTGAATTAGAGGTTATTGTTTTCGAAGTTCATTGTTAATATTTCGATTTTTATATCTTCACAGTTTAATTTTTTCATCAGTTCAAATATTTCTATGGCATATTTAGCCATTACACAAACAATAAATAAAAAATGTGAGTATTTTTTAAGTACTTCGCAGAAAAAGATGCGAATTGTACATTTATATAAAAAACATTCATACCAGATAAAACTTAAAAATAGAAGAAAAAAAAGAACAAATAGTATTAACATATCACTGTGATGTGTATAAAAATTGTTATTTTTTCTGTGTTAATATTATTGTTACAGTTGTTTAAAAGGGTGCACAGAAACTGTGTTGTTCATGTGTATAATTTTATTTCGTACTTACATGTTTAGGAGACTTCATTTCCATAAATTACCTTAATTTGAGCAAAGTTTCATGTTTTTTCGATGTAATCTTGAAATTCATAATAGATGTGCAGCAGTATGTTGAATAGATTTTTCCTTATCGCTAGCGACAGAAGATGCAATTTTAATCAAATTATATCAGAAAAATGTCCGGTATTTAAGATACAGATATTTAAGACATTTCAAAATTCAGAAATTAAATTTATTGTGAATTGCAGTTTGAGTCATGGCCAAAGCCTACTTAGCCCATCAAATTTATGTGAATGGGTATTTACTGAATACAAACGAAATCAACATTGCTGTAATTGCCTGCTTTTTTTCTCTTTGTTTCTCTTTCTTTCTTTCTTTCTTTCTTTCTTTCTTTCTTTCTTTCTTTCTTTCTTTCTTTCTTTCTTTCTTTCTTTCTTTCTTTCTTTCTTTCTTTCTTTCTTTCTTTCTTTCTTTCTTTCTTTCTTTCTTTCTTTCTTTCTTTCTTTCTTTCTTTCTTTCTTTCTTTCTTTCTTTCTTTCTTTCTTTCTTTCTTTCTTCTTTCTTTCTTTCTTTCTTTCTTTCTTTCTTTCTTTCTTTCTTTCTTTCTTTCTTTCTTTCTTTCTTTCTTTCTTTCTTTCTTTCTTTCTTTCTTTCTTTCTTTCTTTCTTTCTTTCTTTCTTTCTTTCTTTCTTTCTTTCTTTCTTTCTTTCTTTCTTTCTTTCTTTTTTTCTTTCTTTCTTTCTTTCTTTCTTTCTTTCTTTCTTTCTTTCTTTCTTTCTTTCTTTCTTTCTTTCTTTCTTTCTTTCTTTCTTTCTTTCTTTCTTTCTTTCTTTCTTTCTTTCTTTCTTTCTTTCTTTCTTTCTTTCTTTCTTTCTTTCCTTCTTTCCTTCTCTCCTCTCCTCTCCTTTCCTTCTTTCCTTCTTTCTTTTCTTTTTTTTAATGTTTACTTCCTCCAACTTAGATAAGTCATATCGGAGGATGAATGAAATGGGTAAAATAATGTTCAAATAAGTTACCTGACATTAATGTTTGAGCACAAGAGGTAAACCTTATCTATTCAACTCGCTCTGATAGAGATCGAATTCCGGACCTCATGAACCTGAGGCAGACCGCTATCACCTACGCTACAGAGGTGGGCTCTCCTCCTGCTTTTTTGCTTTTTTGTTTCAGAAAGTTAAAATGAAGGAAGCGGATGAATCGCATGCTTCATTGACTGGTGTAGAGTTCGTTGCTACACCGCTTCCATCGAGTACGAATCAGTTCATAATTTTAGCCAATCAGAAACACCCACTTGAAGTAAACGTGATAGGAGCTGGTTCCGCTTTACTGCTGTGAAACCTTAGTTGCGATGTCTGTCTATAAAATGGGCTATACTATCATACAATTCCACCTAAATATATCGATATTATCCATGTCATTCCACATTGACAGATCAAATGTTATTAATAATAGGTTGTGTCTGGAATGATGTACGAGGGCTGTTCAGTAAAGAATGATCATAATTTTTCACACTAAAATTCAATCTTATTATATTCTGTTAGCTTAATGTGAAACAAACACGCCGTAGTAGTTTCATTGTTGGTACTCCTGGTTCCCGCCTGTGAGGACCAGGCAAGTTCAGACATATTCAGTATCGCCTACCGTTGCAATGTAGGTAACATGCAGATAAAGTTGATGTTAGAGGAAGATCCGGAGTTTCTTCCAAACGTAATCACTGCTGATGAAACGTGGCTACATCATTTTCATCCTGAGAGCAAACAGCAAAGCTAAGAGTGGAAATCTCATCACCAACCCCCAAAAAGCAAAAGTGATTGCTTCTGCTGGGAAAGTTATGGTCATCTCATTCTTTGATATTCATGAAATGGTGTACCTGCACACACATCAGTAACTGGACAATACTACAGGGATGTCCTGAAAACATTGTAAGTCCATATCAGGCGCAAAAGACCACATTTCCATGAAGCAGGCTGGATGCTGCACCATGATAATGCGTGGCCGCATATTGCTAATGTTGTTGCTAAATATCTTGCAAAAATCAACGTGAAGTGCATCCCTCACCCTCCCTATAGTCCGGATTTAGCGCCATGTGACTTTTCTATTCCCTAACTTGAAGAAACGCCTTCGTGGGAGAAATTATCCATCATCAGAAGCAGTGGTGAAGGTTGTAGAAGCGATTTTGAAGGATCTCTCAAAAATGGTTTCCAGCATGTTTTTGAGGACTGGCAGAAACGCTGGGACAAGTGCATCGCATTCAGGGGAAACTATTTTGAGAAGGATCATCAAAATTATGAGGATGAGTAAAGGTACGTTGTCAAAAAATTTGTGATCATTCTTTATTGAACAGCCGTCGTATCTCGTAATTAGTTTAAATATGCAACCTTTAAACAGTGTAACCTTATATGTGAAACAATGCACATAGAGGTCCTCTACATTCTGGATGATATTTGCATGACCAGTAAATCAGAAAAATTAGATAAAATTGTATACACAAAAGTGTGTAAAGTCTAGTGCTTGCGGACAAAGCAACGCTGACAGATGTTCCTCGATATCGAACGTGCAAAACAGTAGCGATAGTAACAACGTCTGTTTGGGATACCGAATACTCTATAATTGAATAGTGGAGAGAAGCGGTAAATAAAAAAACAACTATATGAATGCCTAATGTTAAAATAGACGCCATATGTTCGCAGATGGTCGTTAATAATTCTGGAACGAAGAAAGTGACTGCATAAGTCAATCTTGTTTGTTACGCGCACATAATTTTCTTTACTTATGTTTTTAACAAACTTCAGACAAAAACTTGTTCTTGTACCCATTTCTGTTAAACGATATAATAATAATCTGTGGAGTAAAGTAGTTTTATTACACATTTCTTTGTACGTAGGTACACTGGGAATAAGAAAATCGAGTTGGCTTAAGCGACAGTCATTGTTTTAGGAGCTGGTCGGTATGTGCTGGGTTTGAAATTCCGTTCTCCCTGACCTGGTGAAATAAACCAAGGGAAAAAAGACTTCTCCATTTGACGAAAGTTTAAGTATCAGGGCAGTGAAACCAGTAACAATGAACATTTCCGAAATGTTTAAAGCCACATGAATAAAAAAAAAAACTTATTTTATATAAAATAGATGCTTTATCGAGATTTACTTTTTTGTGTTCTAAGATTCTATCTGATTGTGTTCTATCTGATTTACCGGTTATTGCAAAAGTCATCCAGAGGAATATTAAAGATATACATTTCGTTAGTCATGAAAATATTTTAAACTAGATTAGAGCCATTTTTCTGACATAAATTTCTTTTAAAAATATTTTCATGTAAACGCTTGGGTGGGGATCGAGCGGGATGGAAGCCCGCCTCGGTAGCGTAGATGGTAGCGGTCTGCCACACGTTCAAGAGGTCTCGGTTAGGGTGAGTTACCTGAATACCGTTTTTACCGGGGTTTCCTCTTATCCTGAAAGACGAATGTCGAGTAACTCTAAGCTCTATGGACCCTGGGCTCATTTTAGCATCATTTCATCCATCGTCCGATATGACTTAACGTCGGAGGACGTAAATTAGGGGGAAAAAAGCGGGATGACTCAGGCGGTTTCGTCTGTGGCGCGCATTCAGGAGGTCCGGGTTCGATTCCCGTGCCAGGCCTATCTGAACCATGGGTTACCAGTTCGCTAGGCGAATCTTGGATAGGTTAGTTACATCCCCCAATTTCCTGTCCCTCCATTTCAACTCCAAAATCATTTCACGTCATGTCTCATCTGGTGGTCTCTTTCAGGGTAGAAGTGTTGAGGAGTGTCTCGGCGTTGCATGGCAGGATGGTATACTCCTGATAAAACCTCCTCGGGTGGGATGGTCTCCGGTCTAGTTGGGTGATATGCCGGTTGTGCTGGCCTGCCGGGTAGTTTTCAACTGGTAAAGTGTGGGGACCCTGCCCTCTGCACTGCCGTGGCTCCTTGAGACGGCCTCCATCTCTCTCCTCTCGCCTCATCGTTCCTCCTGGGGTTGCCCCACTTGGGGGCATAGGAACAACAGACTAAGTCTGAACCTCCGCGCCGAATACCCTCCGTAGCATAGGCCAGTCCAGTCAATCCAGTCCAGTCCTGGGTGGGGAATTTTCTTGGAAATTTTGTTACATTCATGGAAGATGCTGAATTTAAATACTATGTTTAGTATTCAACTCATTTTTTCGTTCTTTCTTTTAGGATGTTCACAGACACACATACAGTTACTTACACATCATATTCTAAAAATGCTTTTTTTCTAAATCAAGAATTCTCAAAAATGTATTTACGGTGAAATTTTGGATCAGTTTTTGAGTGGAATAGGTACTTGATCTACTTATTGCACGTAGTAGAAAAGATGGTAAAAATTAGAAGCAGTACAAAGGAGGTTTCTGAAGTCATTTGTTCCGTGAATAAAAACAATAATAAAAAAAACAGATTGAATCATGATAGTTTATGGAGTGTAGCAGAACAAGTAGAAAAATTAGAGCTATTTTGTGCTAAAATGAGCTGAAAAGTGTTTGTTAAGGTTCAGCGTTTCAATTAACTAATTATCGTATGTCCCAATTATGTATATTTTACAAGCAGGGATAAGTTAATCAACTTAATTAACTGCGCCAATGTTTACTTTATGAGACAGTTTGAAGTGTTCTGAACTAACAGAGGAAGTTGCAATCGCATGCCCGAGAGCGTGCGGTTTGAGAAAAGACTCGTGTTTCAGAAACGATGAAAGTGATGCTCTATATGATTAGTTAATAGCTACAGGGTGTGTGTGTGTGTGTGTGTGTGTGTGTGTGTGTGTGTGTGTGTGTGTGTGTGTGTGTGTGTGTGTGTGGGTGCGTGCGTGTGCGTGCGTGCGTGCGTGGGTGCGTGGGTGTGTTTTTTTTTCATTTGAGAAGGCAAAATAGAAATCGGTAACATGATAATTAGTTCTGTTTATTTACCTTTATCTTCTAAATGCACTTGTAGCGTGTCGCATTCCTCTATGATTGATACCGGATAAAGAAACAACTATTGGAGTTACATTTATTAAACATGATTTTTATAGCCACTCTCGTTTGCTTATGCCATTACACATTTCATTATGGGCACAAAAAGTATAAAGATGTCAAATCTTTAGAAACTGATCGTTATATACTCGAAATTCGGGCGAGAAATATGTGAATTAGTGACTTAATTTTTTAAATTTTAAAAAATGACAAAAGAATTGAAAAATTCAAATCATAACGGGCATCTCGGAAAGGCTAATGCTGCAAAAACATTGTAATAAATAATGCGGTTTAAAAATATGTATTTTTTGTGTAGTAAGTTTTTTTGTATCTCTTACAATTTACGTGTTATGAAAATTTATAAAAATGTTCAAATGAATACTATTTCCTGAAAATTCAAAATACACATTTCATGTATTATGTGAATATCTTAACTATGAAATTTTAATCGAAATATATTAGATCTTTTTGAGGAAATTAAAAAAGTATCTAATATGTTCTTGTAAAGGTACCTTGTATAAGGTTGGGGAAATTTTCTTGAAAATCTCGTATTTTTCGAAAATGCTATACTCCAGTATGTTTGGTATTTACCAAACATTTCATTTTAAGTTATACTATTCATACACTGATACAAGTAATCTCAAGATCGGCCGCCCGTGTTCGAACGGTTAAACAGCTTGACTCTCATTCGAGCGGCTCGGGTTCAATCCCAGGCGACCGTATGCGTTTTGTGGTGGTCAAAGCCGCGTAGGGAGGGTTTCTCCGGGTGCTTCGGTTTCCCGCGCTATCTCATTCCACCGGTGCTTCATCTTCATTTCATGTAAAGTCTGTTTAGTTAACTCGTGTGTACGTTGGCCGACTCCTTTGACGAACCCTTATAATCGTTTTACAATACCGGCCCTTCTTCTCCCAGACCGTTCTGCAAGGTTGCCACCTTTCTCAATACGTCATGGGTATCGTACGAGGTTTCGTCTAAATCTTATGTCCATTACTGCGAAACTTCCTTAGTTTTGACACATAGGAATCGCCAAGCTACAATTCTACTGGATTCCATAATAATCCTTATCTTATTCAAAGTGCGGTATTTGAAACCCAGCTCCTTTAGGAGGCCGCGCAAAGTGCAGTGCCCATAAAGAAAATCACAAATTTTTTGCAAATGTGCAACCAATTCGTCTAAGGTGGGCGCTCCCTCTTTTGCATGGAATCTATAAATTTCTTGGCGAATTAAATCGCATGTGAAATTATCTACTTTAGAGAAACGTTTCCTTTTGTTTTCACACTTAATCAGTGTCTTTGGTATTCCTTTCGTCACAATATTTCTTACTGTATTTCTGTGAATACCCAGAATTTATCTTCAGGTTCATTGCACGACCCCTTACCAAGATTATTTTTCAGCACATATTTATATGTGCTCAAAACAAGCGCTTGAATTTGCTTATAAACAGTTCCCGTTATAACTTTGTTTTTTTTTTCTTTGAAGCTTCTCCATTAACATAACTCGGCCCAGCAACACTTTCCAATTTATTTACACTATTGTCATCACTTTGATTATTTTCACTTGACTGAAAGTTATCTACTACTTCATTTGCATTCACCACAGCATTTCTCTCCCACGGTCTCCACATTGTGACACATAACGAATTGCTGCACGTAATGAAACAGATCAACTGGAAGTTGGAACTTTGGCAACTGAGACTCCACGTGGAGTAAACATGCGACTGTCATTTCAAGAAAATCAGGGTTGCTATTGGTCTTCAACGATAGTGTTCCATTTCTGAAGTGTGGAGATAGATTTATGACGGTCATTAGTGGGCGGGAGGGTCAGCTTCCTTTTGAGTCCGAACTACACACCTGTTGACTAGACAGACTTTATCATCAATATCACCGCCTGCGGTGCCGCATGTAGTAAAAATGGGCGTTAAACACTACAATCACCATTATCGGTGATATCAAAATGACACGTATTTCCCACAATATCGAATTTTTGTATGAATAAAATGCTTTCTTCTATTTACTAGGTACATGGAAGAAAAAGCAAACAAGTACCGTTTACAGTTCCGCAACAAATAAAGGAATATTTAAACCTTCCCCCTTTTGCACGTGCTTCGAAGTCCATTAATTAGGCGGCTTCCAAATTCTCACATATCGTCGAATTCTGTCTGAAGAATTCATGCACGCACAGTAACCAATACGAGAGTCCATTTTATAGATTGACATCGCAACTAAAATGCTTACGGAAATAACTGAAAGTTTCTCTTTTCACGTGATTTACTCCACGTGGCCAGTATCGGCCAAAGTTAGATATGAATCCATTCACATTGACCGCGACGTTTTCTTCATCGACTGTAGTAGAGTTCTTTGCTTCCCCTTCCCATCCAGTATAATGATTCATAGCTAACTTTGGCCAATCAGAGCCATCATATTATCTTCTCCATGTTTAGTAAAACAGTGATGGGAGCCCGTTTTGCTTTACTGTTACGAACACACTAGTCGTGATGTCAATCTACTTATAAAACGGACATCGCAGAGAAAATATCATCAAAAGCTTTTAGGCGAGTTACACTTGAGGTGAATGAGTTAGCTTCTGGAAAGGCTCTGCTATGTGCGCAATAGTCTAATTACAACTTTCCCGTTCTAGAATATATTTACAAGCTAAAGAGGTGATTATGCAAGTTTTTTCAAATGGCACGCTTTTGCGGAGCATCTGTTAGCTTCGTTATGCCCATGCGCTCGCGTGAAACAATTCACCAACAGTTGCAATATAGGAGTTGATTAGTACTCTGACTGGACTATCCTATGCTACGGAGGGAATCCGACACGGAGGTCCAAACTTCGTCTTTTGTACCTATGCCCTAAGTGGGGCATCAACGGGAGGAAGGATGAGGCTGGAGGCAGGCTCGTATTTAGAAGTCAATTTCCGGGGGGGGGGGGGGGTCCAAAAGAATCTACGTTGAATTATTTGCTTTTAATAAATAATTAATTAGGGATGTGTTTTTATCATGTTAGTAAAAAATAAAAACACATGTATTATATTTATGACTTTCTCCACCCAAGTTTCTACAAATTGTTCTTAGAAAAGTTTGTTTTTGTCTTGTTTCTTTGGATAAAGTCTGTAGAAAGGCCTTGCACATTGCACATTTTGTGTTCTTACACCTGGGCTAAGCAGTAATCAGATATTTAAAAAGGAACCACTGATTGATACATTTGAAGTATTAGTTCACCTTGAATGAAAAAGGGAAGAGGAACTTAGAGGTTAAAAATTACATAGTAAGAAATGAGTGTCTGGGAATTGTAATCAACAAATTATAATACATCGGAATTGGTTAACTCTGCAATACATTATTGTAATTGACATTATTTGTGTATTTTAACGAGTTCTACAGTTGCTGTGCAGTAACTTTTGGTTTACCTCTTAAATAACTTCATGTCTGCCTGACAGTGAATAGAGACGTTAAGATGAGAAGCTTGGATTAACTTTTTCGATTTATATTAAACTAAATCTCATTCCAACTATTTATTAACAGTTTGAAGTGATAATTCCTTTGGGGGGGGGGGGGGGGTCGGGACCCCCTGGAACCCCGTAAATACGTCCCTGGCTGGAGGAGATGTAGGACGGCCGTCCCAGGATTCCTACAATTGACCAGTTGGAAACTTCCCGGCAGGCCAGTACAACCGGCATCCCACCCACTATGATCCTGCCATGCAACGCTGAGACACCCGCCGACACTTCTACCCTGAAAGAGACCACCATGAAAATGGAGATGAAGGGGAGGGACAGAAAATTCGGGGGATGTAATGAACCTACATAGCATTCGCCTGGCGAACCAGGAAAACTCCCGAAAAACCCATGGATCAGATAAGTCAGCCACAGGAATCGAACCCGGGCCTCCCGAATGCGGGCCACAGACGAAACTGCCTGATCCATCCCGTAGTACTCCGAAGAATGGTACGTTAAACTTTTCAAATTTGGTTCAGATTGCTAGAAATTGTTCAGATGCAGAGCCTCCTAAGAGTTTTCAATTTTAGGCGAACTACTTACTCCACGTATGGGTTAGAAATTGTACACAAGAGTTCGAATAAAGTTTGACACACATCAAATTTGGTTAAAAGCGATACAAAATTTAGGGGAGTTAGGGTAAAGAACTGGACAGTTTGCAGACTAAATGAAATAGGGTAAAGAAGACTTTAATTTTTAATTAATGAAATCTAGACCTTAGATCTCTTTATAGACACCTCTTCAAACAGTTGCTGTGTTACGTAACCCTTTATGTTGTGGCTTATCACGCGAAGACAGTATATGATTCCACACCAGGTACGATTTTTAAGCGTTAAGTGGATTAAACGTAATTCTTATCGTCTACAACTTGACTGAAGGACGTAACTGCGATTTTTTTAAACATTTATTGTCTTGAGTTGAGGCATTCTAAATCTTCTCAGGTCCATTTACTTGCGTATGGAAAGACTAGATTTGCATCGGCACCTTTTAAAATATCAGAAATTAAAACTATACAAAAATTAGCATTAAACATAAGTAAAATCTTATGAAATGCAACATGACAATGAAACCTCGCACACGTAGGTAAGTAGGTTGCAAAATGCAAAATTTACACCGATATATGTAATAGAAAGCCACATTGTAATTTTGGTGTTAAAATTACGAGAGAACAAACGAAGGTATAAAATAAGAATGCTAAAAAATACTGAGAGAATTTTATTAGATGTGATTTATTTGAAAAAGATAGAAGTTTTAAAATGATATGTATATGGTTGTAATAAAAATGTAGGATTTTAAAAATTGCTTTTAAAATGTTTCCTACATATCAGACCGCAAAACAAAATGTTGCGAATGCATCTGATATGTACATTCGTTTTATTTTGTTTTACCACACGAAAATGTTTGTGTTCATCCATGTAAACATTAAAAGAAAGATTCTTTTACGTATTTGTAAATGCATTATGCTTTTTGAACACTCATAGCTGTTTCTTTATACCTACAGGGGAGGACAGACACTGTCGGTGCGAGCTGACGTCACACTGGCTCTGTCTTTGTATATATATATATATATATATATATATATATATATATATATATATATATTACTGCTGTAAAAGATTAGAACAGAATTTAATTAAATTCCCCTTATAGAGTGGAGTCCCTATTTTGTGGTGAATTAAAATCCTACAAAGCAGTGTTTATAATAAACACAGAGCGATGGCTATTTCGTTATAATAATACTGCGTAGCTTTAATCACCAGCAACAGTAGCAACGTTTTGCTGCGAGATTGCTCTTTAATTATAATTGAATATGAAAGTCTATATCTAACACTTCAGTGTTACATTCCATGACTTTACTGTTATTTATTTTTGTATCTTCCACAGAGTTCAATTGGTTGCATGCCAAAGTTGGTATTTAAGTTCAGCATCTTCCAAGGTGTGACATGATTTTTTTTTTTTACCCAATTGATCAGCACAGTTAGTGCTATAGAAATTGCGGAGCTACAGATACAGAATAAAATTAAAGAATACAGGGAAAGAGGATACTCGTATTATAGTTCTCAAGCAAACTGATCTGATTAGTGGCAATATAAATTACATAACTTCAGCACTATAGAATTAACGCTTTATGGAAATAAAATGTCCTGTTGCAAGTGTGTCTTCACTCTTGGTGCAGCATCCAGTTGAAAGAATAAAGCACCTGATACATGAGAAAGGTGAGCAAAGAATCCTTTTGTCATTGTAGAGATGTGAATTTTTTTAAAGCCATCCCAAATTACCCTTAGATGGGAATTTTCTTGTATAATGGCCCCAAAGCTTTATGTATAAGACATTCTCAAGGCAAATAAAACTTACATCCTGAATTATTTGAGAATTAGCTAAGGTTTTCTTAATTTTTAATGATTTTAGCATAAATAGGTAGTAGAAACTGTTTCACTACAACTCGTTGAAGCTCACAATTTGGCAGTTTTTTTTATAAACTATTAACCAAGATTTTTATCATTGTTTTTAAAAATATTTAAGGTACGAATAGAAGAATAGGTGTTTCTCAGAATAGACAGTACATGATTGAGTAGGGAAAGTTATGTAAGTGTGTGTGTGTGTGTGTGTGGTGTGTGTGTGTGGTGTGTGTGTGGTGTGTGTGTGTGGTGTGTGGTGTGTGTGGTGTGTGTGTGTGTGTGTGTGTGTGTGTGTGGTGTGTGTGTGTGGTGTGTGTGTGTGTGTGTGGTGTGTGTGTGTGTGTGGTGTGTGTGTGTGTGTGGTGTGTGTGGTGTGTGGTGTGTGTGGTGTGTGTGTGGTGTGGTGTGTGTGTGTGTGTGTGTGGTGTGTGTGTGGTGTGTGTGTGTGTGTGTGTGTGTGTGTGTGTGTGTGTGTGTGTGTGTGTGTGTGTGTGTGTGTGTGTTTTGTACATATCGGACGATGAATGGAGTGGATGAAATGATGCTCACATGAGTCCAGGGTCCATAGAGCTTAGTCACCCGACATTCGTCTTTTAGGGTAATGGAAACCCCGGGAAAACTTATCCACGTAACTCACCCTGACCGGGATTCGAACTCGGGACCTCTTGAACGTGAGGTAGACAGGCTGCCACCACGCTACCGAGGCGGGCTTCGTGTTTGTGTGTGTGTGTGAGAGAGAGAGAGAGAGAGAGAGAGAGAGAGAGAGAGAGAGAGAGAGAGAAAGAGAGAGAGTGATAGAGAGAGAGAGAGAACACATTAACCCAAACGAGAAGTTAAATACGGGACATGATATATAAGTTCATATTTCAAAAATGTTACAGGATGGTTTTCGAGAAAATCTCCCACCTCCAACTACCCCGTATTTTGAATAATGTTCGTTATTTTATTTTCTTATAAATGATTCTAACGATGTTTATTAAAATGCCATGTGTTTAAGATATTGACATGTCAAATTAAATATATATTGTCAATTTTCTGGGAATGAATCTGAGGTGTGCCCTTCATCCTGAACTACTTTTGCATAATTTTGTATAACTAGCAAACCTTAGGAGAAGAGAGCTCCCATCCCCCCAGAAAAAAAAGTATCTGTTTGAAATACAATGTATTTTAAAGAATTTTTGTAGCCTCTGCCATTTCGGAGCTGGTGTTTTGAATGTTCCAATTTTTTCATCTTTAAGTGTCACTGTTCAGTTTTTCGAGAAGTATTACTCGAACTCTGACCATAATCACCATCACTCTGAAGATGCCAAGCGCAGTCCTCGGCTAAACGTCGGCGTCTTCGATGCCTTTTAAACCAAGTCCTACAAAACTGAGAAATAAAAATATTTAATCAAGCACATCATTCGTCTTTCTTTCACACTACCACATAGCAGTGTATATATATTAATACATTTTTTGTGCTGTTCAGCGTTCTTTAAAAGGGATGGAACAATGCATGAGTGAAATTGATGAAACTATTTTCAAATGACTCGCATCTAAATATCTGAAAGTTGCCTTAGAATAAGAAATGAAAACAATGCAGGCAACCTTCACCAACCGGAATTCTTACTTGCGCTCTCAGATACACAAAAGGTAATTCTGGTTTTAGATCGCTTCACTCGAATCCAAAATATTGCCACAATTGTTTCATTTTTTAGGATTACCGTCGCGTTATGTAATTTAGCAGATTGCGAGTTTTATTTCGTTATAATCTTAAGCCTGATTTAAGTTCTAAGCAAAAGCATAAGGGATCAGTAATAGCCGTATTAAAACACTAATTATCAGCGTACTTTGAATTGCAATTATCAGAGGTAATTTGGAAACCCTTTTTCGTCTCTCTCCCTTTCTCTCTCTCTCTCTATAAACGAGTTACACCAATGAATGCATGCTTCTATTACATCCCTTTTAGCAATTGGATTGCCAGTGGAACCTCCCCCGTTCATTACTACTTCCGAAAGAAATCCATACAAGCTTTCCAGGGCTGTGTGTGTGATGGAAATGCAAAGCGTCGCTATTGAAATTAAACTTTACTATAAAGTGATTTTAACAGCAGTCCATATTATATCTTATTTTCCTTCATTTGGTTCCAAGTATCCAGACTCTTTTTATCGTTAATGAGAATAATGCACACAAGTTTGATACGGAATCATAAAGACTGTGCAGAGAAAATAAAATTTCACTCGTATTTCACATTTGATTATATTCTTAGATATTTACCAGGGGGAGTGAAAAGTTATTTTATTATGCGGTTTTATTGCTTTTGATTCGAATGTATGTACCTATGTATTCAATTAAATTAAAGTCTGTGTAGTTAACTCACGTGCACGTCGGCCGCGCCTTGACTCAGTGCTTAGACCGCTTGGCTCTCACCAAGGCGGCCCGGGTTCGATCCCAGGCGACCACAAAGTGAGATTTGTGGTGGATAACACGGCACTGGGGCGGGTTTTCTCCGGGACCTCCGGTTTTCCCCGCCATCTCATTCCACCGGTGCTCCATCTTCATCTCATGTATCATCAGTGTCATTGCCTGCGGTGCCGCATGTAGTAAAAGCGGGCGTTAAACACTACACATTTCATTTCATGTGCACGTCGGTCGACTCCTTTGACGAACCCTTACAATCGTTTTACAACACCGGCCCTCCTCTCCCAGTCCGTTCTGCAAGGTTGCCACCTTTCTCGATACGTCATGGGTATCGTACGAGGTTTCGTCTAAATAAATTATTTTATGTCCATTACTGCGAAACTTCCTTAGTATATATATATATAGTACTGCGAGAGAAATATATAATCGCCAAGCTATAATTCTACTGGATTTCATAATAACCCTTAACTTATTCAAAATGCGATATTTGAAACCCAGCTCCTTTAGGAGGCCGCGCAAAGTGCAGTACCCATAAAGAAAATCACAAATTTCTTGCAAATGTGCAACCAATTCGTCTAAGGTTGGCACTCTCCCTTTTGCATGGAATCTATAAATGTCTCGGCGAATTAAATAGCATGTGAAATTATCTACTTTAGAGAAACGTTTCCTTTTGCTTTCACACTTGATCGGCGTCTTTGGTATTCCTTTCGTCACAATATTTCTTACTGTATTACAGTGAATACCCAGAATTTACCATCAGGTTCATTGCACGACCCCTTACCAAAATTATTTTTCAGCACACATTTATATGTGCTCAAAACAAGCGCTTGTATTTGCTTAGAAACAGTTCCCGTTATAACTTTTGTTTTTTAGGCTTTTCCAGTAACATAACTCGGCCCAGCAACACTTTCAAATTTATTTACACTATTGTCATCACTTTGATTATTTTCATTTGGCTGAAAGTTATCTACTACTTCATTTGCATTTACCACTGCATTTCCCTCTCACGGCCTCCACATGGTGAAACACAACGAATTTCTGCACGTAATGAAACAGATCAACTGGAAGTTGGATCTTTGGCAACTGAGACTCAACGTGGAGTAAACATGCGGCTGTCATTTCAAGAAAATCAGGGTTGCTATTGGTCATCAACGACAGTGTTCCATTTCTGAAGTGTGGAGATAGATTTATGACGGTCATTAGTGGGCGGAAGGGGCAGGTTCCTTTGAGTCGGAACTGCACACGCGTTGACTAGACAAACTATACCCCTGGATGTAGTCTGAATTCCTAAGCATACACTAAATACAAACACATGACCATTTTTGCAACTTTAATGACTTTTAATCGGAAAATTCTTAATATTATGTATTGAATATGCGCAGATAAAATCGAAAATCTTGTATTGAAATGGAAACTCGTATAAAAACGTGAAACTTCCGGACCTTATTGGGATTGTTACCCTCTTTGTTATACACTAACATACCGCTATACCATGGCATTGAATTTTTCATGTTGACTCTATCTATTAAAAACCTTAGCCTATATACGGCTAGTGTGGAGAAATGATTCATTTCCATCAATTAACTAAAATACCGTTGTACCACTCGATGATTCACCATATACCTGATGTTCACGAAGCTTTTAAATTCTAGTTGTGTTGAAATATTTATCACACGCCGAAAGTAACGAGCAGAATGATACTATTAGTTGTAATTTTTATGAATACAAATGGACGGTTCATGTAGTAAGGACTTTGCTCCTACTGACTGACCTAACCAAACAGTGGGAAAGCCCATCAGAATCACCGCTCATCGTTTCCTATATTGTTTCCCTAAAACTGGGGACACCACAAGCCCACTGAGATTTGGAGGGAGCTACGGTAGAGCGCTCTGCTGCTCTTGAATACTGCTGGATGTAACGAGCTAGCACAACAAAAGTCCCTTGGAAATTCCTAAACCTAGATACGGAGGGTGGGGCTCAGAATATGAAGGAGTTCCCATACTCTAGCCATTATAGCGCCAGGTGCAGTTCAATTTCGTGGCTATTGATGAAATGTGGTCAGGGGGCTATGGGCGTGAAATCGAGAAATAGCTCAATAACTTGCACCGCCAGCATTTCCACGCCAGGAAAGATAGAACAGGAATTCAGTGTTAGGGCCACTTTTAAGTTGCAGTGTTGTAGAAGCAATTCTTCTTATTACGTATCCAAATATGCATTTTCGGTTCACCTTACTAGCGTCTTCAAACCCAATATTAAATTGAATAGCCAATCAGCTGTAGGTAGGGACATTGTCATCGTTATCCTTAGCCCTGAATTATGATTAGAAAATGCTTCCATGATAGGCATTAAACAAAAATAGAGAAACCCTGGCGAGTGCTATTTGGTCCAACATAATATGTAACATCTCATGCCAGACTGTGCTTGTAACCTATCAAATATGACTTTGATGCAATATTACAAATTACAATCTATAAATTAACCCCTACAATCTACAGGTGTTCCGTCTTATATATAACAGTGTTAACTTTGCGGCACCAATAGTTGCTGATTTTAGATTAACCATCGTAGCACGTTTTCGGGATATGCCCAGCGACAATCTTGAAATCTTCTTAAAGGGCGAATTTGTTATTTAATAACCAAACTCACACACACACACACACACACACACACACACACACACACACACACACACACACACACACACACACATACACACATGCATCCACATACTTGATTCGAGGTATATCGAGACTCATTTTTTAAGGAGACATTTCCCGAAACCCCTCGCACAGCAGGCAGATGCTCTACGACTGAGGTATGGGAACTTTTGTCTCTGTCAAAGTGCCTTCTCATCCTGTATTTTTTATCCTAGAGAACATATTTTCTTTTAATTTCTGCACTTTTATTATAAACACAATAAATATAGAATGTACAATTTGTTTTACTACGGAGGGTTTCGTAACTGTGACCAGTCTTGATCTATTGTGCCTATGCCCCAACGTCATCCCGATAGGAAGGATGAAGCGAGAGGAGACAGAGGGCGGCCATCTCAAGGAGCCACGACAGTGCAGAGGGGGTGGAGTTTCTACATTTTACTTAGAAACCTCCCCCGCAGGCCAGGACAACGGAATTCCCCCCTACTGGGTTCAGAAACGGTCCCACAGCCAGTTCCGAAGACCGGCAACCGACCTACCAGGGGAGGAAGTGGACAATGTACATTTAGAATAAGGACAAATCATGGTTACTACGTAATTAACCTTACATTTACGTCTCGCAAGTATCTATTGACACAATATAGTTCCTTAAGAAACTCCAGATCTAGTTTTAGTCAAACATCGCGAAATTATCAATTTCTGGACTTTTACACATAGATACACTTGTGGCCAGTACCCATCACATGCTATCATACACTTATAATTTTATTTTTAATGGTATATTTATATTGGCGAGATGAGTAAGCAGGCGTTTAATAGTAATTTACTATACAAGTGGATAAACAGAATTTATCCACGAGTCGAACAATTTAAAGGACTATCCGAAGGGGAGCGTTTTAAGTTCTACGAATGGATAATAGAGGTTTGTCCACTTGTATAATGCATTTTTTATCCTTTAGATACGACAAATTAATATATGACAAATATTCAGTTAATGATTTTACAACATACAGTAATAAAGGAATACCAAGTACTTTATTCCACCCATTCCCGGAGCAAAGAGTAAATTTTGTTTACTTTATCCCACTCGTTGGCCTAATAACTATCACTTTGATTTGAAGTCAAGTTTTCTTTGTCGTTTCTCCATAGCAACGGTGTTTATTACAAGTATCTGTAGGATAAAATCAATTTATATCATGCATTCCTTTGTAATTTTCTCCAACCCACAATTTTTAAAATATAAAACGTTCCTTGCGCGTAAGTTATACGATTTTAAAGACAAGTTTTATGCAAATTCGTAACCGTAAATTGTTTTTTTTTTTTCTGAAACTCTACTAGTTTGGAGAAATCAAATATTCACCATAAAAGACTTGCAAATTTTTATGAAAAAAAGTATTTGTGATTAATAAATAATTGTTTTGAAAATAATAATTATCATTATTTCAAGCTTAAGTATTAAGATATTTATTTGTTTAAATTTATTATCCAAAAGTAATACGAATACATTTTGTAAAAATAGTTCAAACTGTTTATCCATATTTTTATTATACATCGCTTTAACTATTACTGGAGATATTCAACTATGCACATGAGTTGACATTGTTATCGTGTTTACATAGTAATGAAAACATATATCCATTCATTATTACAGTTAATATTGATTAGTGACATTTCTATAGTAAATTAAACGAAAGCGTTAAGATTTTGACTACACAATTAAATAAACAGTGTGTTATATAGTCTTGAGTACTTGCTTCAAGAAAATAAGCAATGCCCCAATTCTGACACTGTTTGACAGTGAAGAAGTGCCATAACCACCAGAATATGAATTCGTGAGACTTTTGGAGGCATAGGTTCATAACATGAAGTAGAGTAGTTTGTAGAAGATTGAATAGAGAAAGTTGTTTCCTTATTCCATGTTAAATTATCAGTCCTGTATAACACAGAAATCACTAACGAACCGCTATAAGCAAGGAACGCTTTCAATGGCAAGCTGCACCTCTTGCTTTTAGTCTCTGCAATGAATGTCATGTAACAGAAGCATCCGTGAAACAGCTATAGTGGAAAGGCAAACACATCTTCAATAACAAAAGAGAAAATAATTTTCAAAATTGCTGATATATTGAAATAAGTCGGGAAAATGTGCATTTCATAAAGCGATATAAAGAAAGAAGTTAATAAAAAAATAATGGACCACAGAAGCTAATGCAAAGGTAATAAAATAATATGAATAAAGATGGTAAAAAATATCCTAAATTGATAGCTTCTGCAGTGTCTGCGTATGCTAGCAATCACTTAGGAAAGAAATAACACAAATGGCTGCTTGCTATAAATCTAAGCACAGGTAGTGGAGCTAGGAGTACTGGCTACTTGCTGTAAATCTAAGCACAGGTAGTGGAGCTAGGAGTACGAGTAGCCTTAGAAAACGATCTTTTTTTCTTGTCATCAATAATTTAAAATCATTATTAGCAAGAAGAAAAAGAAATTGAAACTTGAATTAACTCGAGAGCCTATAAGCAGAATGCAAGTTCGTAGGACATGGTACCGATTACAGATGAAGATAAACTTAACATACGAGGGAAACTATTTTTATTTTGAGCCTAATAATGAAAACAAACTAATTTCTGACTGAAAACTACTTTATTGTTTTTCAAAATATTCTCTTGTATGATCAGTACACTTTTGCATCTGTTTGAACCATCTGTCAAAGCATTTATTCCAGTCTTCTTGAGAGATCTCCAAAACATGGTTTTTTAAAGCATCAATGGCTTCTTCTGCTGACGAAAATCGTTCTCCACGCAATTTATTCTTGATGTTCGGGAACAAATATAAGTTATTGCTTGCCAAATCAGGACTGTTTTTTTTTTGGTGTTAATTTACGTCCTCCGACGTTGTGTCATATCGAACGGTGAATGAAATGGGTAAAATGATACTCAAATGAGCCCAGGTTCCATAGAGCTTAGACTTACCCGACATTTGTCTCTCAGGATAAGGGAAAACCCCGAAAAAGCCTTATCCAGATAACTCACCTTGACCGAGATTCGAACTCGGGACCTCTTGAACGTGTGGCAGACACACTACCATCTATGCTACCGAGGCGGGCAAATCAGAACAGTATGGTGGATGGCTCATCAATTCGATTTTTTGAGCCTTCAAATACTCTGTTAGACGAGATGTGTGTGCGCACGCACTGTCTTGATAAAGAGCGATCCTCCGGTTCTTATTGGTTTTCCTTACTTCACCGAAGACTTCCGGCAAACAAATGGTTGTGTACCATTCGGCATTGACCTTTTGCGTTGTCACATGGCCAGGTTTGCTGAAAAAGCAAGCGACCATTTGCTTCGAACTGCTTCGAGTGCGAACAACTTTTGTTGGATTTGGTTCATCTTGAAACACCTATACAGTCGACTGCGGTTTACGTTCCGGCGTATGCGCATAGATCCATGTTTAGAGGCACCACCAGTGTAGCCCCTCAAAATCCAACCTCTGCGGTCCTCGTCCCGAGGGGTGGGCAACAGGAAGTTGGGGACTGACTGATGGGGTGATGTACGGTGGGGACTTGGTGTACCCCACGACCGCTACGGCTGCCGAGAAGGCCGATCAGTAACCCCGAAAACTGGCAGAAGAGGCTCTGGTATTTTTCCCCAGGGACCTACTACGCTAGGTACGGGATTGGCGATCCCGGGGTCCCTAGCCACTCACCATCATTTCATCCCCTTCACCTCCATCAACTGTGCCACGCTCTGCTACTGCTGATCAGTATGCATCACCTTCTTCCCCTTCTAGTTTTTTATTATAATTATTAGCACGTAAGGTCTTAGGTTTATAACTCCTGTCTCACCAGCAGGGATCTCCCCTATCTCCGTGGTTCTATCCCACGTTTTTCAGCGCGGCTGAAAGCACATGTGTGCTCTCCGGAGGTCTCAAAAGTGAAGGTTGAGCGGACCCTTCGCACTGCCCCTATGTGTAGCCTTTGGTGCGGAGCCCGTCCACACCGTCAAGTACACCCAAGTAGCTCCTTGAGGGCCCGGTCTGTGTTAATCTCCCGACGGCCGTGTTGCCGTTGGGTTAGTATCACGGACCGGACGTGTTACCGCTGACGGAACCCCGGTGTAATCAACCACAAGTCCCCTGAATCAGCGTGTGCCCTTTATGCGCAGCGCGGCCTAAAGTGGGGAGCCACAGGCGGTTATTCCTGTGGTAGGGGAATAAAGCCGGGGTGTGCGTGGTGAACGGTTTACCCATACGGACAAGCAGTGGATATTGAAGGGTAGCTTTTCTGAGGTACAAATGAGATCGGTCATGGGTGGGGTCCCCATGACGGCACAGACCGTGAAGATTCGGTGTCTTTCTTTTTTTTAACCCCCGGATGGCAGGCTGACGCCGACGGTTCCGGATGGGGGTCCTAATCAAAATGTATCCGCGCAAACCCTCTTTCATCGACCCATTTTTGGTTATGACCTTGGCATGTGATGGCAAAACGTTTAAAGATTTGAGTCCGTTCTATATAAAGCGTGAGCTAGACAAGATCAGTGGCCCTGTTAAGAATGCGACGGTACGTTATTATTAGAGAGTACCAGCGCAGACCAATCTAAGAAGCTACAGAAAGCGAATTTGATGGGCTCCTACCCAATCCGGGTAGCCCCACACAAATCGCTGAACACTTGCAGAGGAGTAGTCACCACCTCCAGCTTAGATGGTCTTGCCAACGAGGAAATCGTTAGCTGTCTCTCAGATCAGCTTTTCTGTCAAGCCTACAGGTTAACCCGCAAACAGGATGGCAAGGAATATCCCCTCCGCACAGTCTTTCTAACCTTCTCAGGCACTAAATTACCTGAATACATTTACTGTGGATACGAGCGTGCTAGCGTCCGTCAATATGTGCCGAACCCCATGCGCTGTTTTCAGTGCCAGCGCTTTGGACATACTAAGGGCTCGTGTAACCATCCAGCCCTGTGTGAACGATGTGGCCTTCCGGCTCACGAAGACCCGAACTGCAGCCGAAAACCCTGCTGCGTTAACTGTGGCGGAGATCATCCGTCGAGCTCGCGACAGTGTCCACGATTCCTGGACGAAAAGAGTATTCAGGAGCTGCGCGTTAAGGAACGCCTCATTTCCTGAGGCACGACGGCGCTTCGAACAACTGAAGCCCTCTACCACCAGCAACTATGCATCAGCCGTCCGCCGCACTCCTGGTACCACTGTTGCCGTCCAACACATCCCTGTTGCTCACGCGTCCACACAGACCGACTTTCCTCCCACGTCTCGTAACACACCTACACCTACCAACAGCACTACTACTACCACCACCACCGCCACCACTTCAACCTCACAGACACCAGTACCCAAGCCGTCCACAAGTACTGCTAACCAAGTAGTGCTTGTAAGAAACCGATCACGGCCATCACATAGATCACGCAGTCGCACACCTTCGAAGAAATCCCGGTCTCGCTCAGCGAGCCGAAGGAGTTCTTCCGACTCTCGTACATCTGGAGAGTCGCAGGACGCTAGCGCCTTTCGCATCGTGGGCCCCAAGTCATCCAAGGTCAAGAAAAAAGTTAAGACAGCCCATTAAATCACTCTAAATGGAAATAATCCAGTAGAATGTCAATGGCTTTCGAGCTCGTGCTCAAGACCTACAACATTTAGTTTCTCAACGGTCACCGTCAATTATTTGTCTCCAGGAAACCCACTTACATCCCAATCACTCGTTACACCTTCACTCTTTTTCGGCATTCAGAAGCGATTCTCTTGCAAGTATGCGTGCAAGCGGTGGCGTTGCTACCTTAGTGGCGCCTAACATCTCCGCCGCCAACGTTCCTCTCACCACACCATTGCAAGCTGTGGCCATTCGGATACAGCTGGAGAGCATCAGTTTTACCATCTGTAACATGTACCTGCCGCCGCTCAGTATAGTTACAGAGCGGGATCTTCTAGCTCTATTGGCTCAGCTCCCCTCAACACTACTCCTTGTGGGAGATTTGAATGCCAAGCACACGCTCTGGGGTTCAGACACTGATGACGCCCGTGGATGCCTCCTCGTAGACGTCTTCGATAAGTCTGACCTGCTTCTGCTAAATACTGGTGACCCGACATTCCTATCATCCGCTTATGGTACACACTCCGTACTAGACCTTTCTTTCTGCAATCCGTCATTAGTACCACTACTTGAGTGGTCAGTACTTTCCGACCTCTTTGGCAGTGATCATTACCCCATTAACATTCATTTTTCTGGCCGCCAATGTGTACCTTCTCGACATCCTCGCTGGATTATTTCCAAAGCTAACTGGGGAAAATTCCAATCCCTCATACACCTCATCGACGATGGGTTCGACACCATCGATGAAATGGTCGAATATTTTACTTGCTCGATCCTGCTCGCAGCAGAATCCAGCATTCCTCGAGGTTCACATACACCACGTCATATCCCTGTACCGTGGTGGTCCGAGGAATGCAGTTTGGCTGTCAAAGCACGCAAACGTGCTTTGCGCATTTTTCAGCGGCACTCGACGGAAGGGAACTTCGTCGCCTTCAAACGTTCTCGCGCTAGGGCACGCTTTATACTGCGCAACGCAAAGCGTAAATCTTGGGAAGCCTATGTGTCTTCGCTTTCCCGGCGCAGCTCTACCCAACAAGTATGGTCAGCTGTTCGGCGGATGTATGGCAAGTATCGCCGGACGGTAATTCCCGGCCTTGCCATCAACGGTTCCATGTGCACCACCGAGCAGGACATAGCTGAAGCTCTAGTTACCACATTTGCTGCCACGAGCCAAACGGCCCGCTATGACGCTCTCTTCCTGCCTATTAAGGAAAAGGCGGAGCGGGTACTACTTAATTTTAATAGTGACTGCACCGAGCCGTACAACCAACCTTTTACCGCAGCCGAGCTCGCCCATTCTCTGGCGTTAGCAAAGGATTCTTCAGGTCCCGATGACGTACACCGACAGATGCTGCTACACCTTCCATCTGAGGCGCTACGTTTCCTTTTAAACATCTATAACCGCATTTGGCATGAGCGGGTTTTCCCTTCCTCCTGGCGAGAGGGTATTGTCATCCCCATCCCTCGATCCGGAAAGGACCGCACGCTACCATCTAGCTACCGCCCCATTTGCCTGACGAGTGTCATCTGTAAGACCTTCGAGCGAATGATAAACGCTCGGTTAAATTGGTGGCTAGAAAAACATAACCATCTGTCCAACTTGCAATGCGGTTTTCGTCGCCATCGCTCAAGTGTCGATAATCTAACACGCCTTGAGGGGTATATTTCCGATGCGTTTCTACTGAAACAGCACGCCGTGGGCGTGTTCCTCGACCTGGAGAAGGCTTATGACACCACCTGGCGGTACGGCACACTCCGTAACCTACATGGCTACGGTATGCGTGGTCATCTACCCGAATTCCTATGCAACTTTTTAAAACTTCGCCGTTTTCGGGTTCGCATAGGAAACACGATATCACGGGAGCGGATACAGGAGAACGGCGTACCTCAAGGGTCAATTTTGAGCGTCACCCTTTTTGCCGTAGCGATTAACGGCATCACTAGTGCCGTTCGAAGTGGAATTCCATCATCCCTCTATGTTGACGACTTCGCAGTTTATTATAGGTCTGCCAACATAGATCACATTGAGCGCCAACTGCAGCTGACCATTACCCAGCTAGCAGCTTGGGCGCTTCAAACCGGCTTCCGTTTTTCAGCTGCGAAGACGCAGTGTATCCACTTTCACCGTCTACGAGGTATTCACCCGCCCCCTGATATTCATTTGAACTGCACACCCCTGCCATTTGTCTCGCACCTGAAGTTCTTGGGCATCTACTTGGACCGACAACTTTATTGGGGGCACCACATTCGTCACCTTCGAGCCTCTTGCGATCGTTCTCTTCGGGTGCTGAAGGTATTATCTGGAGCATCTTGGGGGGGGGGGGGGCGATCGCACGGTAATGTTGAGGCTGTACCGCTCTCTGGTTCGGTCCAAGCTGGACTATGGCAGTTTTATTTATGGCGCAGCGACCGCCTCTAAACTTCGCCTTTTAGACACCGTGCATCATACTGGCATCTGCCTTGCCACAGGAGCTTTCCGCACCAGTCGAGTCGACTGCCTGTATGCAGACTCAGGCGAACCTCCACTCCATATTCGTCGCTCGCTGTTACTCTGCTCATACGTCTCGAAGTTGGCAAGCTATCCCAATCATCCTTGTTTTAAACCAGTTCTGTGTCCAGATTTAGTCCACCGTTATATGCGCCCTGGTTCTCGGACACGCCCCATGGGAATAAGATTTTGGGATCTCCTACATTCCCATGGCCTCCGAATGCCTCGCGTGGAGAGGTCGTCCATCAGCCCTTATCCTGCTTGGCAACTGGATCGTGCGCGGTTCGATCTCGCTCTTTCCAGCAACTCTAAACTCGCTACTCCACATTCGGTGTTCCAACAACTTTTTGCCGAACTACTGGGCCGTTACCCTAACTATGTTCCGGTCTTTACAGACGGTTCTCAGTTAGGTAGCGCTACGGGTTGCGCATTCTTCATTAATGGTGAGGCTCATAAATTTCGCCTTCTGGACTCCACTTCAGTTTTTTCCGCAGAACTGTATGCCATCTTCTATTTGCTCCTTTTTATTTGCAAGTTAGCTCCTGGCTCTTTTATTGTCTGCACTGATTCTCTGGGTGCTCTTCAGGCCTTGCAACAGCACACTGCCGCTCACACCTTCGTTTTAAAAATACAGGCCCAGATCTCGCAAATGCTCAGGCGCGGGTACAATTTTGTTCTTACTTGGACCCCAGGCCATGTGGGGATTTCCGGAAACGAGGAGGCGGACGCGGCTGCTAAGTCCGCTTGCCGTTTGCCCCGGAGTTTAACAACTATGGTGCCATACCAGGATGTGCAACGTTTTTTCCGTCGCCAGCTTCTATCTGCTTGGCAGCAATCCTGGACAGCTTTGGAAGGCACACAACTCCGGGCAATAAAGGACAGCGTACAACCCTGGCTAACTTCCTGCAGGGATAACCGGCGAGCCGAGGTGATACCCGGCTGAGAATTGGGCACACACGAGCCACTCATGGCCATCTATTAAGAGGGGAACCGGCCCCTGTGTGTGCTCCATGTTCAGTACGCCTCACTGTGCGGCATATATTAATCGATTGCCCGCAGTACGCCAGCGTTCGCCAGTCTTTGGGCTTGGGAGCTAACTTGTTAAGTATTTTAGGGGACGACCCAGTGGCCGTGGATAAGGCACTGCGGTTTGTTTTTAAAATCGGTTTTAATCAACAAGTCTGACCGGTATTTTATATTTATTACTTTTAGAGTTTTTAAAGTGTTAGTCTTTAGATCGTTTTTAATGTCCTTTTAACAGTTGAGTGTTTTTATTATATTTTACCCTTTTTTTAGCTAAATTTTTATAGCTTTTAGGTTTTAGTATTGACTTCGGGCCCAAATGACCTTGTTGTCGACGGGCCCTAAAACACCACACACTCACTCACTCACCACCATTGTATTTCTTGAGTAATTTTGTACACCATTCTACACAAGCATCTTTATGAAATTGCGTCATATTATGTGAGATCCAACGAGAGCAAACCTTTTTCATGGCTAAATATGATGATGATGATGATGATGATGATGTGTATAAGGGCGCCCAACTACAGCGGTTATCAGCGCCCTTTAAAAAATCATTCCTGGCAAAAGCCAGATATAAATGGTTCTAAAACTGTATACAAGTGTAGATAAACTTACAAAAAACACATGTACAAAACAAAAACAAAAATAAAATAAAAACAAATACAAAGCCAAACGGCAAAAAATTCTTTTCACTAAATTCTAAAATCTAACTTAGAAAAGAACTTAAAAACCTTCTCCACTACTTTGTTGCTAGCATTTCTGCAAAGCTGGCCGGCAGCTGCAGAGACGTCCTAAAGGTGTGCTAGGCAAAAACAGTAGCACATCACGTGTCGGACAGATAACGCTTCGTTGCAAAACGGACAGACTGGAGCAGGCTCCCTTCTAAACAGAAAACGATGCGTAAAAACCAGTGCCCAATGCGTAACCGAGCCAAACTCACCTCCTTAACGACGGGATAAACTACAGGAGGTAACCCAGGGAATCGGAAGTTCTTTCACAGATCTAAGTTTATTGCTACAGAGAGCGGACCACTCTTCCTGCCAGCAGGTTATGGCTAAATAATCATGCAATATTTTATACTGGTGGAACTAATGCCTAGGGCTGCCGCAATACCACAATATATCGCATGAGGATCTTGCATTATTAGTTTTTGCACAGCATCAATGTTTTCTGGCACAACAGCTGATTTTGGACAACCTTCATGAACTTCGTCATTGAAGAAACGGCGGTCACAAAATTCGGCATACCAGCGTTTCACAATGGCAAAGGCTGGAGCTTCGTCGCCAAATGTGGAAATTAGGATCGATACACTCTTGTATTAATAATCCACGTCGAAAGTCATTGCGAAAACATTATCACGAGTTAATGTTTTCCCCACTTTAAACAACATATTTTAATTCCTTAGCTGGACGTTTGTTCTTTTTACGTTCTTCAATAACCTTACTTTTTTCTTCTAGTAATAATGTTTTATGTTTGAACTCATTTTAATAATTTGTGCGCACAAACTATGTTTTAAAAAATCACCGAAGTTCACAGTTTTCTTCCACTCGTACTTGATGACTTCCAACAACGAAACTGAGAATAAACACATTGCAAAACTGTTGTACCCTTACCTTGTGTGTTGGAAGAGAGTTCAGAGAGCTAATGGTTTGTTTTCCCTTTTCCTCGAAGGATTAGAGTTTATGACTTTATGGTTCATGGAACTTCGGCGCAAGTACAGTCGCCTTCAAAATTATTGCACTTTTTAAAATGCTTACGTTGCAACCCATTACACATAAGGTAATCCGTTTTAATCAGGTTATTTACGCGAACGCTTCCCGAAAAATATTTTTTCCGCGTTAGTCAGTTTTCCGGCTCAAGAGTATAATTTTACATGGGAAATAGCTCCATTCCGAAACTTACTTTCTGTTTTGCCAGGTTTCCGGTATAAATGGTCCATTTTCGGTAGGTTTTGCTGTATAACCAGTAAATGCACCAATAATACACCTTTGCATAAATTAAGGTGAAATTTACATACTATAAGAATGTCAAAAACCTCAAATCTGATTCTGAGTTCGATCCCAGGCGATCGCAAAGTAAGATTTGTGATGCACAACACGGCGCTAGGCGGGTTTCCCCCGCCATCTCATTGCACCGGTGCTCCATCTTCATGTCATGTAGCACCAGTGTCACCCTCTGCGTAGCCGCATGTAGTGAAATGGGCTTTAAACACTACACATTTTATTTTCATTTAATTTCTCAAGCCTGATAAGGAGGCCTCAATTTCATTTCTCCCAAAAAACATTGGATTATAAATGTGGGATGATTGCATCATGGTGTCATGTATGTTGTTGAGGTCGTAGAATTGATTGGTTTACTTGGGTAGTCATAAACAAATTAATGAACCTGATTCATTGTAAAGAGCATAAACATCGTGTGGCTGTTAATTAACAAATAATCTCTAAGACTCCATCGTGTTGTTAATTGAGAGCAGTTGTCATAAGGGCGGTTAGAATTATTGAAATGTTTTGCATACCAGATGGAGTAGTGGTTGATAGTAGTGCTTTAGGCGTTCAGTTGCTAAGAATTCTTACCTGACGAGTTCTGCTTCATTCTCGAGATGAAAGAACCATTTTAGAAGTAATTCTTCAGAAAGTTAATGACTATCGTTTAAAGTAAAGCATGCATGTATAGTATGCTTTTGTGTATAGCACAGTACTGTTAAAATAGTCCAAACCAGTATCCATTTGAGTCCAGCGTGGAAAACCACTGGACCAGCTTGCGTGATGACAGCTCTCAGTGAAATCACTGCCTTCTCCACTTGAACAAATAAAGGCTAAGGATGCCAGATCTGGTTGTAAGCATAACGGATGCGGCAACGGTGTAGCAATCACTGTTCACTGGTGGACCTCACAGAAATCAGCGTCCGTCCATCCTAATCGTTTGAACTCATTTCCTGGTCCACGAAAATTAAGTTTCCGCACACTGATTCTTTTCCTTTGAAGAGTAGCTCTTCAACAATGGCGCAGTTCCTCGGCTTCCCCTTCAAATGAGTCCTAGTACTTCGCAATGTGCCAGCATTTTCAAAATCACACTTTTCGATAAGTATCCCGTTGTTCTGAAAGCTATTAGAACAGATCTGTTATTTCGTTCGAAAGCACTTGACCGCAAGCAAATTCCTTCACATTTTCCTGTACATGCATCAGTTCTTAGTTTTTCTTTTGTCAATAAAGTTCGACGGCCTGTACTCTTTAACCGTGCTCCCCTTTCGTTAGAAGTTTATACATTAATAAATGTTTGCATAAATAAGACACTATTTTGTTTACCCTTCCTTCATTATATTTTATGCCACTTAGCGGAAAGCTAAAGCGAATGTCGATGCAAATATATATATACCTTTTAAATTAACAACGTTAGTTATTTTTTGCACTATTGTTCTCTCCTTCACTAACGCATACATAGTGTAGAGGTAATACTCCATTTCATTTGATTTCGCTGGAGGCTCCCTAAATCTAAAAACGAATTAAAAGATGTCTTCGCGCACCTGTGTGCAAAAGCCCGCAAAACCTCTTTGTAATTTATATTTTATTTTAAAATTACCTAAACATTTATATTGTTGCGATGAATAAATTTTGTTTTGAATTGTCAATAATAATCGCCAAGTTCTGTACAGAATCTTAACAATAAGGCAGAACTAATCTTTCACAACACGTTTCTCACATTTTGATGAAGAAAGTTCGTTAAATGGATATGGCTCCGAAGACCCTTTATTTTCATATTGGAACATATTTTTTACAACTTTTCATAGTACATTAATGATGAGGGGGAAAAGAGAAAAGAAAAGAAACAGAGCATACAAAATTGTCTTGGATTAAATGTTAAATTGCTTTCTTGGTTATGTCTGGTTCAGTTGTAATTCTTAGGTGCACTGACAGTATAGGAGCACTGTGGGGAAAATTGAAAGCTCCTGAAGTCCTGTACATACAAGATGCAGCTAGATTTCAAGTTCTTACGCGGGTCGGCTGGTAAGTCCCAATTGGTACCCCCCCCCCCCCCCCCACCGCCACAGAAAGTATTTTTTCCTCTTTATTTCTCTTTCTCTTCAAAAAGGCTAATACATTTCTCATATCGGTGTTCTAATTTAATTAAATCATCTCTATAGTACGATTTATCTTGGCCCTCAAAATGGTGTTTACCGTATCAATGACCTCGTTGCTGCGAAATCTTCGTCCTCCCAAGACATTTATTGTTGTTCGGGAACAGGTGGTAGTAACTGGTTGCTAGATCTGGCGAATAGGGTGGCAATTCTAACTTTAATTCCCACATTTTTCTAATTGCTATGACTGAACGATGGGCCGAAGCATTGTCGTGAAGAAACAAGATATATATATATATATATATTTTTTTTTTCCAAATGAGATTTTTCTTTTCATCTCCTTACTCAAACTTTGCAGTCTGCTTGCGTAGTAGTCACCATTGATAATTTTATCATTTTTCCAAATAATCAATACAAATAATTCCCTGTGCATCGCAGAAAACACTAAGCCATTGACTTGTTAGCTGACAAAATTGACTTTTGGTTTTTTGGAGTTGGTTCACCTGGCACAATCCACTGTTTTGACTGTAATTTACTTTCTGGAGTGTAGTGATGTATCCAAGTTTCATCCATAGTAATATGCCGTCTCAAAATTTCACTGGGAGTTTTACACTAGAGCTCCAAATTCTTAACAGAAACGGGTTTCCTTTGCAACTTCTGATCAAGTGTCAAACGCGGCACACATCTTGGACAGACCTTGTGAAAGCCCAAAACATTACTTAAAATATTACCTGCGAGTTCTTTTGTCTTGTTTAAAATGCTGTCATTCAAAAACTAAACAAGCTATTGACGTGTAACTATGGATACAAACTATTATGTGTTTCAAATGCTAAGGTGTTTGTCCTTGAGCGTTACTAGACGAGCAACCAATCGGAGTCCTGCGTTGTTGTCGTATTGCATTCCCGCTAAGTGGTGTATGACGAGCGGCAAACTAATCAATCTGTATGAAATACTATTCGCGCTAAGAGAAAATTAAGGTTTCGCCAAAACTGATGCATGTGGAAAATAGTAATGTATCTAACATAACCATGAAAACCCAATATTTTTAGCTCAAATAGTTTTTCTAATACAAATAAATAAACCACTATTACCTGTATTATAACACACCGCGACATAAGCACTGTCTGAATTTGGCATGTATGCGTGTACGTATATTTGTAATTACTCAGAACTGAAACGTAAATGTTTGAGATGACATGATAAAAGAATTACTTTAAATAAGCCAATTCGAGTCAGAGAAAACAAATTTCCTGCTGCCCCGGCAGAATGTGTCTGGTCGCATTATATCTTTATGAATGGTTCGTAATCTCTATTTACTCTAGAGAGTTCAAAGTGTTTGGTGTGTATGTATGTACATATAATTTTAATTACTCAACTGAAATTTAAACTAATGACATGACGTGATAAAAGAATTGCTGTGAATAAGCCAGGGTGTTAAATTCGACAAAGAGCAAACACTTCATTTCCTGTTAGTCTATGGAATGCTATATGCTTATGTTTATGAATGAATGCTAGATAAGAAGTGTTTGTTTACTCTGGCGAGTTCTGATCAATATCATTCAGCTGTTCTTTACACAACAGTAGAGTAAGGGTTAAATAGTGCAATGGCTTCTTGCGGTGAAATTAGTGGCGAGTCAAAAAGACAAGTAATGCGAAGTCAGGCTCGAAGTATTATTTTGAAGGTGTACACATTCTTCAAAAAAAATTCGGAAACAGAAACTAAAACTTAATTATTGCAAAGAGTACTTCCGTTTAAAAACAGGGAAAAAGTGTATCAGCTGGATCAACTTGCAATTGAAACGGGACACGAGGTAACACGCCTCCCACCTTACCACTGCCAATATAATCCAATTGAGTTGGTGTGGGCTCAAATAAAAAGGGGGGTTGTAAACAGAAATAATGCCTTTAAACTGGCGTACGTTAAACGACTTGTTCACGAAGAAATTGACAAGGTAACACAACAGGACAGGGAAAACTGCGTAAGGCATGCCGAAAACCTTCAAGAAAACGATTTTAAGAAAGAAATAGCACGTGACGAGATATTAAAAGTTTTATAGATCTCACTAGGAGAACCGTAAATCTTTAATTTATATCATGCCTTAAAAGTTTATCAATTTCTTGATAATTAGTCTAAAGTGATTATACATTACGACATAATTGTAAGGAATATCTAATTAATCCTGTGCAGCTCGTGCGATATTCCCTCATTTTCTTACTGGAATGAGAATTAGTGAATGCTTAAATGTTTCATCTGGATATTACAGAACAGTCTACGTTAAAGAAATGAACGACGATGGACATAAGCGTACCAGGCTTGCTATACGTTCTGCCATTGCAAATGAAGGACTCCTTTTGTTTCCAGATGTTCAGCGTTTTACACATTTCCGGTCTTTAGAGGGATTAGACACGCTTCTTGGCAACGTTCTTCTTGACAAGAGTATTTACCCCATCTGATTTGCGCGGACCATGGCCCGTTGCACAGTTGATCCCGGACATAATGTTTGAGACTTCGTTTGTTCGTCACAATCTAGTGGAGTCAGTTTAAACGTGCTTGTATCTCAGTTCCTTTCTGGCCGCTTTATTGGTGTTTGTTTTGATATTTCGATGACGTGTCTCTATCTTCAGCCGTCAAAAAGCGCAGTATTCGTAAATTTTTCCTGAACAGGAAGTCGATTTCTTAACATAGCATGATTCCAAGGATTATACAGCTAGTGTGTAAAAGTAATACTGCCATTGTTGCCGTATAAACGTTTTCTCGCCATATCTAGACGATTTAGGTGTTAGTCTTCAGCGAAAAATACTTCATTCCTCTAGTAGTATTTAAACTAGCAGATAATAACAAAATCCAATTATTTCATCGCAGTAGCTCTTGTGCATAATTATAACATTGTTAAAGCTGGGAACGTCAAGGCTAATTTGGAGGAGAAAATAAATAACTTTTTATGTTACGCAAAGGATAAAAATTCTTCTTTTCAAAATGAAATGCAATATTAATTACTTATTTTTGTAAACGTCACTGCATTATCTCTACTGTCTAGCTGGAACAGCATTAATTTCGAAACCTAATGATAACACCTGTGGTAAACCAAAATCTGTAAATCTGTTTGCTGAACCAAGACTTCAGGCCTCCGAAGGCTAATTAGGGAGATTAGCAATCCTCGTCGTAGCACTTTCTGTTGTAATTGAAAATCAAACAGCCCTTCCGTTTTCCATTGCTAATTGTTTCCTTTCCCGCTCTCAAAATTAGTGAATTAAGCGTATTCCGTTTGTGCTGGGAAGGCAAATTAGGTTGCAGTAAAACAATTTGCAGGTAATAGTCTATTTTATAATTAAACTAACATCACAACTAAGTGCTCACAGCCGTAAAGCGAAAACAACTCCTATTACGCGATTTACTCCACATGAGGAAGAATTTCCGATATCTCTTACTGGCTAAAGTTAGACGTGAATAGATTCCTACTCAGTGGAAGCCAGATATCAACGAAATCTACTCCAGTCCAAGGATTTGGTAACTATAAGTAAGACGAATTTATCCATATAAGTTTTATTGCTAGAATATTCCCCAGTTTACTTGTAAACAGTTATGTTTGCCATGATATATTTATATGGTGGAGAAAGTGGCGTCTCCGTAATAAATGTTACAGCACAATTATAAAATCTAGTTAAAATGAAATAGAGCAAGTAAAACACATATCGCCAACTGTTGGCAAACACGTTTTTGTTTTGTCTAAAAAATACAAAGGAGTCAATAATAATTAGGCCCAGTTTATCTGTTCCAACCCTAGTAATTTCTTTGCATGTAATGGAGTGCGTATGTATAATACTGTATCCCCGAAGGCGGATCCGACCCTTTAGGCTAGCCCATTGGTAGCAAACTAATCGCCCACAGTTCTCTTCCGCAGTGTGGTTCTGAAGTGGCATACAGGCCGAAAACTTTTCACGGTTGAAAAAAAAAAAAAAAAAAAAAAAAAAAAAAAAACTTCCGCCCCCAACGGAAATCGAATGCAAATCCTTCGGCATGCCAGCAGAAGCTGATCACCACACCAGGAGCACAGACGTGACCTCAACCGCTCATTATTCCTTAATATGGGAAAACTTTCTGGTCTTCATTCGTAAGTCTTCAAGTACATAATTGATACATCAGCAATTGATGTTTAGTTTTAAAGGATGTTATTTATACTTGTTCTTCCTAACTTCTGCAAGAAAAATTATTTCTCTTTCCTAACTCAAAACTCTATGTTCAAAATTAAATAAGTAAATAAATACTTAGTGTAGCTGAGGTCTTCCTTCGCAAAATAATTTATACTCGTAAAGTACCACCATGTAACCGGCTAATTCAAGGATTTTCAACCAAAGCAGGCAAAATTCGTTAGATTTGTGAATTTTGAAATATTGTGACATATAGAATAATTTTGAAGCATCTAGAAATTCCAAACTTGTTCTCCACAAGCGTATTAAAATATCCACTACTGTTTTTCATATTAATAGTTTGCATAAACTATTTTTCTAAAGCTAGCCAGCTTGAATTTTCAGCTGGAAGCAATCATTGTAAACGTATACAAAAGCAGTGAATCCATCGAACACAAACGGTCGAAACTAAATCCTATAGTCCCAATTGAAAACGGTGGAAATATTAACTTAACCTTTTTCAGTTCTTCCGATGAACAGTGCCTTCCTTTTAGGCTCCTTAGAGATGTGCTAGGATAAACAATTTTAAAGGATTTTGGTCCAAATGAAATGTCTGAGACCTTTATTTTCGAAATATATTTCTTCGCTTCTAACCTTTTATGTTATATTCACACAACGTTTTCTACTGCTCCACAACTATTCTTACTAAAGCTTATTCTTCTATATCTATCTTCATTCCACGTTTGGTTAAAGGTAAAAGAAGAATAGAACAAGTTAAAGCGATTAAGTCCTTTCAAAGTCTGTTGCTATGTGATGCTTTCGAAATTCTATTTAAGAGAAAGTGTCAGAGACAGGTGCGGAGGGAAGGAGGGATACATTTGCCATTGAGAAATGTATAAAATATTCTAAAATTCAAACCAATAACAAAGAATATCTCCGAAGTGGTTAACGCCACAAAAATTGCATTTGGCATAAATTGTGTGCTTTAGCGACATCCAACATTTTTTGTTTTGTATAATAAGATTTTGCCCATACCTTAAAGTTTGTTAGACACAAAAGTAATTCATATTAAAATGGACTTCACAGGCCATTCCCAGAAAATTCAATTATCTAAATTTTATTTGTCATGAAGATAGCTTAAACAAAAACTATACTAATAAGACTTTTAAAGTTTCTTTTAGAAAATAACTACACCCTTTTCCTGTAATGGGCAGTATGGTGAGAGGAGGTTTTTCTGAATCTTCGTGTGGTATTCTTGGAAGGCATTGAACTTAATTCAAGTTTTCTAATTTAATCGGTTTTTCGTTTATCAGTAATGCTGTTCACACGTCCCCTCCCTGGACACACACATGCACCCACAGGCATAGACACAAGGACCTTTTGCTAAAAGTCTCTAAACATTTTCGCTAAAATGTCGCCATCGAAGTTTTGGGTGGTATACAAACATTATTACATGTAATAACAGAGAAAGCAATAATATGCCAAATCATTTTCTCCTACTATTAGCGTTTTTCTAATCCATTATAAAGACTCCATAAAAAGCATATTTTCAATCGATGGCCAAATAAATCTGATAAATGTGAGTAGAAATGGTTTTAATATAATTACAGAAAAGAATGACCATAACTATTCCTAGAGCTGGAAATGGAAACAAAAATGTTTATTTATACTTTTAAAATCAAACATATGTCAAGCATATGAACTTCAACATTCTATTGACATTACATTTCTCTCAAGGGTTGCATCATATGCAGGACAAATATTCGTGTTGCGATTGCAAACACAGACCTAATGGTTATCTATGGCTACAGTGCTGCATGCTAGTGGTGTTTTATGGAGTAACTGATTAGCTGCATAAGGTAAAATAGCTGGCAACTTCGACCTAAGAGACGTCGTTTCGGTGCAGCAACAGAAAATAAAATCATATTCTGAAATAACTTTTACCGTATGAAGAAATAGTTTGAAGTGCACGTATCATTAAATATTTTAAGGCCGTAGAAACTAAACTCTAGGAAATAAAGGCAGGTGATGAAAAGTTGAAGACAAAACTACATATTTGAGCCCTAATATTCAGTATTTCGAGTGACGTTGAAACGGGACTCATCCGAAAATACTAAATTTTGCCACTCAGCACCCCAGTGACGGTGTTCACGTGCTCATTGCAGTCGGAGGAGCTTGTGGTTTCTGGATAATGGAAGCCGCCGTAATGGCATGCGTGCAACCAGCCCAATCTGCAGCAGATGATGAACCGATGATATAGACAAGTTCACACCTTTGCAGTGCTCCAGCGTCAAGCCAACACTGTGGATAAAACAATACGGTCCGTTATGGCCTTACGGACAAGATGACGGTCATCCCGTGCTGTAGACATTTTTCAACTGTGGTCCAATTCCCGCTCTTCACTGCGTACGGCCTTCATCTATCCACCGCTTCCACAGAGGTATCACTGTCGTAGCAGCATGTAACAGCAGCACGAGCCGAAATGTCAGGGTATGACAAACCCGCTTCCCGGAGACCGATCATTCTGCCCCGTTCGAACTCGGTGAAATGCCGGTATGGGCCCCCTTTGACGTAGACGAGGCATACTGGCACTCACTTTATTGTTTCCACCTTGTTTGACAGCTCTGCACTGACTACATTGGGCGCAACATTGACCTTGTTGGACTGACAGGCGAGGCCTCTGCTTGGCCTACGTGTACTAAATATCTCTGCAAACCTAATCACTTATTGCTTGCACACTCTTCTACACTTCCACCAAGTTTGGAGTCATTCTGATAATGTTTTCTTTGTGTTGCAATTTTCACAAACAGTGGAAAAGAGCAGTTTGGGAAAGTGTAACGCCCAAGACAAAACGATGATTTATCTATCACAGGGTGGCTCGTCCGTACGTGCTGCAGTGTTACAGCACGCTGTTTTCTATGTTATACATCACATAGTACAAATTTTTAAAGATCGTGTAAATAACAATGCATTATTGTAGGTATAAGAAATCGAGCATGACCAATAATGAACTCTTGATGCATGGAAAAATCCTCCATAGCTAATAAAATGCATCCTCAACTAACGTACTGAGAACCAACACGCTCGTTAATCAGTATTGCGCATGCGTGCAACCTGCCCCTCTTGCCTCCCTGATGGCCTAAGTTCCCTACATTTTCGCACAAATGCGTGCTGCATCTCTATGTTGCGCGGTATTCATTCGCTGTACTAAAGCACATGCCTGGAGCCGATGAAACAGGATCACCAGCACCCACAGTTATGGGTGTAGAACTTGAATATGCATTGAAATTCATTTAACAGTCTATCATTGCTTTATATTTTAGTCGTAGAAACTATCTCCATCCTTCTTACGTAAACAGATCCAATACTAATTGCTATTAAATCGCAGGGCAGACTGCTTGTGAAGCACCTATAAGTTCATGTTGGTACGATACTGCATTCCCGCGAACATAACAGGAATCCCACATTGCATCTGGCTCGCATGTTCGCATTGTATCTGAGTATTCCTTTGTGTAACATTATTGGTGTCTGATATCAATTTATTTGTATGTGAGTGTGAAACATAAATTCACTTAATTCAGTCTATGAGTAATTTAATATTACGAAAACTTTAGCCAGTAAATAATGAACACCGTTAATGAATTTCTGAAAACTTCTTTTCAAAGCAAGCATTAGAAGAAAAGATTAGTATAAAATATTAGGGTGATCTACACCCGATCTAAAAATTGAGCAAAAGTAGAAATACTGTTTAAGCCAAGAAATTTAACACCTCCCTCTCTCTCTCTCTCTCTCTCTCTCTCTCTCTCTCTCTCTATATATATATATATATATATATATATATATATATATATATATATATATATATATATATATATAGGATAATGATTGGATCTGTGGATGGGAAATTAGAAATAACCTGTTTTGCTTTCCTTGCCTCCTGTACGGAAGTACTTTCATGGTTTAAGACGAGTGTTAAAGATCTTAGTCATATTAATGACATACCTACATAAAAAGCATTCAGTTAGCAAGAAGGGCATGAAAAACTCATTTGACTTCTCAATGATTGGAGCTGCAAATATTGCAACGCAGCTTAGCAGAGCATATCAAGAAGCAACGCAAAAACATAATGAGCAAATGAAAAGGGGGAAAAAAAAAAAGATAAATATACTATGAAAGATCATAGATTGATCAAATTTTGTGGAGTATTTGAGTTTGTTTTGGGTGGACACGATGAGACCGAAACATTAGATAATCCCAGCGTGTTTTAGGTCTTATAAATCTCATTGGCGATCTGGACAATGCTGTAAAAGAACATATTGAAAGCAACAAAGTATTCAAAGGATTACCCGGAGAGTGCCTAGAGGCTTCGCAACGAAATGGAATTTCAAATCAAGATCTGTGAACACCATGTACGACCACAGAGAATCTTTGATAGACTGTTTTTATGAGCTAGAAGAGGTTTTATCGGACAAGACAATGCAAGAAGTCCGCGGTCTGTGTCTCAATTTGGAGGACAGAGACTTTAATTTCTGGCTTACTCTTTTTGACAAAATTATGCCCCACTTTGAAATGTTATATAACCAGTTTCATTCACGACAGACAAATGCAGTGAAGGCAAAAACTGCGATTCAGTATTTCGTCAAAACAATCAACATCGTGCGTAGTAGAACGGACGATGTGGCTTAGATTGAATCATGTAGTGCTCAAGATGCAAAAAGTCGTCATAAGGAAATGATCTTAGCAGCAGTACCAAAAGTGGGTGATCGAACATCGTAATATCAGAGGTCCATAGCTGCTTCGAGTCTACGGAAGATCTGGATGCTGAAAAACTACTGGATGCCGAAAACTTTTGATTATTTTCTTGAGTGCTTCCTGAAACAGAACTAAGCATTTTTCAGCGATCGTTATAAAGAGCTTGACAAAGGAAAACTTCGAACCAAACTCAAAATGTTGTATGAACTGTTGGAATTCAGGGAGATAGGTGTCCTTCTGCTAATGCAGTTGATACTAAAGAACAGTCTGTAGAACACCTTTAGTGACGTGACAAGGTTTAGGAATTATTGTGGCAATTCTCATGTCTACTGCAGAACCAGAACGCTGTTTCTCGACTTTGAAGAGGATAGAGACCTTTCTGAGAAACACCATGACCCACGTTCGGCTGACTTCAATAGACGAGTGTTCGACAAATTATCGACAAGTTCTGCATGAAGAAACATTGGCGCATGGACTTCATTTTTCGAAACTAGCTGAGCTGCCTGGACCTTTTCTCGTAGCACGCTGTTATTTTTCGGCACGAGCCGCCACTGCCTATATCTCGTACTGTATTCAATTACAGTTTACTCAGAAACATACAGAAGAAAAAAGCAGGTTAATGGTCACAAAGAACTTGTAGGAGTGGATCATGCATTCTGGGAGAGTTCTATTTTCGGATAAAATTGTGGTTAATTTAGGGTGCTAATTACTAAACCTAATTTTGTAACGTCGTCTAAAGACACAAATACAATAAGTGTAACAATGCTATAATTTCTGTCCGAGTGGTCCAGTTAGGCGCGTGTCTACAAATCTCAAGGTCGCGGGATCAAAGCCGGCTCACATCCTTGTTATTAAGTGTGCTTAAAAGCGTCGGTCTCATGCCAGTACATTTACTGGCATGTAAAAGCTGCTGCGGGACGAAATTCTGGCACACCGGCGGCACTATGATCCTGGCAATTGACATCGTCATTAACAAACAATACGTAAAAATAAAGTTAATTGTGGCTTCTCTTTACCTGCAATGATTTTCAACGTCCCATTCTATATTGGGTATGAAAGATCGCTTATTTTTTCTCAGAGACCATTATCAGACTTGAAGTTCTTTAACTGCCATAAATGTAAGTATGATAAGAAACCAGCGGCCACACTTCCCTTCCAAAAGAAGCCATGCTAAGTATTTATACACTCGAGGGAAAAAAAATCCATCGCTCTCTCACGCCGTTTGAACCTGCGACCTCGGGAACCAGGGACTAGCATGTTACCATATGACATATAGAATAAGATGCACTTAAAATTACTTGGTTGTTGCTACGTGTTTTCATTTTGATACAGCGCATTGATTAGCAGTAAAGTCACGATTTATGATAGCAATTACAGTATTCAATGAAAACAATTATAATGAATGTATATAACATTATCAAGTTAATTTATTCTAACATTTGTGAACGTCATAACATTCTGAAACCGCCCCCTTCCCAAGTTTTCTGATGAAGCTACTCGTCATATTTTCCTCGAGGGCGGCTCTGATTTCGATGCTCCCTAACATGACATTATTTTGCAGACACGATATATATTGTTAATGGAGGCAGCTTTTGGATCACTAATCAAGCCTTCCTTTATAGCAACATCGTAGGTAGTTGATATGCATGATTGAATCACGCTTGAATTACCTAAAATGTTGATTTTCCAGTTTATTGAACGGGATATTCGCACATATCATTTGATACAAGTCACTGAACTGTGATTGGCCATTAAAATGAGTTGACGCCAGAGCAATCAGCCCCGAGTGTTCAACTTTCATTCTCAATTGTACGTTTTACAAAATTGTTCCGTTGTGGATGTGCAGAGGTAGAGTTCCTGAAATGGATAATAGCAAACTAGTAACATCTGATATGTTACAAAACAAGGTCGGCCATATAAATAGCAACATGTGTCATGAAGCAGATGAGGAAATGCTTGCACCAATGATCAGTTGTTGAAAGTGGCGAAATAAAGCAACTATCTTCACAAAAACTACATCTCGATGTATATGCACATGTATATGTGCATATGTATGTATTCGTCTTTACTGTGTATTTTAATAACGGCTCTACAATTTATTCGTACAAAAGCTTGTTTATATGGAATAAATATTTTACCAGATTATTATGTTATTACACATTTTATTGAGTGCACAATGGCATACCAAAAACGGAACGACCACCCTGACATTACGTCTTTTTTCAGAGGTACAAAAAGTCTGCTACTCTAATTTTGGCTGATTGTGAGCTGAAAGTACGGAGCTTTGGAACGATAGAAAATCATACAGTTTTAAAAGTTCTCATTTTTGCTGTTTTAAAGTCTCTGAAATTTCTTCTTTGTTTACGCAGTTTTATAACAAAAAACACCCATGGACTTGGAACTATCAAATAAGCAGTTACACCAAACCAAAAAAATGAGAAACTAACACTTCACAAACTAAAACATAATAGAAGTAACGGTAACTATGATTCTTTCCTGCAAGAATTAAATTTAAATAAAATTCTTGATGTAAATATATTCTCTCTGAAGATTTTTAACAATAATCTAAAGGTACTTTGGAAAAATAACGCAAACTATTTTGGAACGGTTCCGTTCTCGAAACCGGTACCCCCCAAACATATATCTATTTCTATGCTTCTAAACTGAGCCAACTAATGCGTTTCTTGAATGCCCTTGTACTTTTTCTACCTGTACCCAATTAGTAAAGAAATTACTATTTCTACCCAAAAATACGATACTGAAATTTCAACAAAAACACAGGTTTACAGGTCCCCGAATGAAAAAAAAAAAAAAAAAAAAAACACCTGATAAAATCTTATTAGTTGCATTCACACTACTTTCTCAACTCACTCTTGTATACCAACTCCTAAATCAATTTTTAGAAGGAAAAAAATGTCTGTCTGAACAATACATCTCAAAATGGAAAGTACAATACCCGTAAATACCAAAATTGGTATTTAAATTTGTATCTTCCAAAGATGCAACTCTCTACCCCAAACTACACTTTACACAAAAAAAAACTTTTTTCTAAAAAACGACTTTTTTATTAAAAGCTGCACGTTTAAGATACGAGGGTGGGTCAAAAAGTACTGCCTCCTATTTTTTTTCCTTAAATAAGTTATGTGAAAATTTTGAATTTGGCGCAATTCATCAAACCTTCTTCTCCAATCCCCTGCAGTAGTAAAAGTCAACAGGTGGCAGCACTGCATCATCTTGCATAATGGCTGACATCGGCATTCGAATTAGACAGCGTTCTGTGATTGAATTTTTGACTGCGGAAGGTTAAACGCTAATTCGCATTCACGAAAGGCTAAAAAATGTGTATGGTGATGCAGCGGTGGATGTCAACACTGTTAGACGATGGGTTCGTCGCTGTAACGAAGCTGAATGGCAAACACCATTGGCAGATGAAAAGCGAAGCGGCAGGCCGGTGACTGCAGTGAATCCATGCAACATTCAGCGAGTCGATGAAATCATTCGTGGTGATCGCCGGGTAACAACAGGTGAAATGTGTCGCATTACCTCCCTCAGTAAAGGCAGTGTGATGACGATTATTCAACAACTGGGTTACTCAAAAGTTTTTTCACGTTGGGTACCAAGACTGTTAACCGCTCAAAACAAAGAAACAAGGAAAACAATAGCCTTCGAACACTTGCAGCGCTTCAATTTGGAGGGATAGGAGTTTCTGAAAAAAAATTGTTACTGGAGACGAAACGTGGGTTCATTTCTTTGGACCTGAATCAAAGAGGCAGTCAATGGAATGGCATCACACGTCACCGAAGAAAAAAAAAAATTCAAAACTCAGCGGTCGGCAGGGAAAGTTATGGCGACAGTGTTTGGGATGCAGAGGCTGTGCTTATGATTGATTTTCTGTAGTCCAATACGTCAGAACTCTCCAAAAGCTGAAAGCACGTCTTCGCCGAGTTCGCCCAACAAAAACTATGGCGGATGTTCTTTTGCATGACAATGCAAGACCACACACCAGCCGTTACACCACTGCAGAAATTGAGAAATTGGAAAACGTTTTGCACTTTGCTAGTCCTACATGGGCTTATTCGCACGCGCGCGCACACGCACACATAAAAAGAATACACAAAGAAAAGACATAAAAATCCACTTGAAATATTTCAGTCATTCAAAACTTTTATACTATGGAAATTAATTGTTCTTTCACACTAGCCATGTGTAGGACGCACTATGAAAGGGAAGAGCCAGACTGAAAAATGCAATACCATAGCCAGGATTTGAACCACGGATCTTCTGGTCTCCGTCCAGCCGCTCTGAACCATTGAGCTACTATGGCCAACATACCATCATGGCAAATTCTCCAACAGTAGCTCAATGGTTCAGAGCGGCTTGACTAAGATCAGAAGATCCGTGGTTCAAATCCCGGCTATGGTATTGCATTTTTCAGTCTGGCTCTTCCCTTTCATAGTGCGTTTTACACACGGCTGGTGTGAAAGAACATCATGACAAATTTTCCAACTGACATTGGCCATAGTAGCTCAATGGTTCAGAGCGGCTTGACTGAGATCAGCAGATCCGTGGTTCAAATCCCGGCTATGGTATTGCATTTTTCAGTCTGGCTCTTCCCTTTCATAGTGCGTTTTACACACGGCTGGTGTGAAAGAACATCATGACAAATTTTCCAACTGACATTGGCCATAGTAGCTCAATGGTTCAGAGCGCCTTGACGGAGATCAGAAGATCCGTGGTTCAAATCCCGGCTATGGTATTGCATTTTTCAGTCTGGCTCTTCCCTTTCATAGTGCGTCCTACACACAGGTAGTGTGAAAGAACAATTAATTTCCATTAATTGTACCTAATAGTGGTTCGAACTATAAAGCCCGGGCCTTAAGGTACTCACAGCATAGTAAGTCGCCATTAAGGTAGTTGTCTCATTTGTTTATGAGAACTCCTAGTGGTTTACCGGGAAAAACACGAGTCAGTTGGAGAATTTAATGTCATGTTGTCACGTTGGCCATAGTAGCTCAATGATTCAGAGCGGCTGGACGGAGACCAGAAGATCTGTGGTTCAAATCCCGGCTATGGCATTGCATTTTTCAGTCTGGCTCCACCCTTTCATTTTATACTATGTATTGAACTTGTGTCATCACACGAAAACCTAGTTACCGTTAGGAGCGTGTAAACATTGACGTTACGGAAACTCTTTTAAGACCTTTACTGTGATAAGGAAATGAATGTGAATTGCTTTAATGCCAGTAAAACTGAACAATAATTTAGTATTAATATTTACCCCAAACAGGGCATATTGTTACAGTGGGTTGTGAGTTAACGCGTTCATAATTTAATTCCTACATAAGAAAGTAGTCAAGGAAAGGAGAATCAAATTCCTCTTGATTTTCATTACAGAACGAACAATCAAATTACAAGTTGATGCGAAAGAATCGAGTCACTGAAGTAATAAATAGCTTGAGGTTCTTGTTGTTAAGGTTATGCCAAATAGTAAAGCACCCATTTACGTATTTTGAATGCTATTCTTAGTAACCACTTGAATAATCATCATCATCATCTTCATCACTGGTTTTAAAACTGGAATAGTAGAAACTGTTCTGAAAAATTATCACCCCTCCCCTTTTGGGAGTAGTAGAGAGAATACCTGACGAAAAAGTGTGTATGCAGTGTGCATCAAAACTGCAGTTGACGGTTAAAACATCTCTTACCATTTAGAACCTCTTTTTAGCACAGGCCTACATTAAAAAATGTACAAAATTGAAGTAAGCAGTAGTAACACGTTAGGCTTATTTGTGCATTACACTCAAACACACCGTGATTTCTGTGGTGTGGATAATTTATTAAATATAGAACATGTGACAGTTAAATCAATGAAAGAAGCTTCGAAAGTGAACAGTCATATCAGATTTGTCTGCAGAATTAAGCGATGCTTGACAGTAAAGGAGTATACAAAGCGAATTAAAAAGTTTAAACTTTCTTCACCGGAAATCGAGTCGATTTTTGGGACCCATTAATTTATCTTCAGGATATTTTATTGGGTTGAATACGACAATATATACAAATATATAAAATATAGTAAATAGTTGAATACAAGTTATATTATATCCAGGTGAAATAATACCTAGGTAGTGAAACACAAATTCCACATCCAATACCAAATACTTTCCGAGTAAACATTTACTTTATAATTATAATTTTAAATTTGGAGGAATAGAACTTTTCAGATCCTCTTCAATATTGGAGAAAATTTAAACAAGCAACAGGGTATATTTCAAAAAGGGTTTATACCAAATTTTCACTTTATCTACGGCATATACAGTTGTTAGAAAAGATACTACATTCCGCCCAGAAATTCGAATCCGTTATTTCACTGGAAATGTATATTTTAAGAACCCCCGAATCCAAAACAACGGTTTGTGAAAAGGTACGTTCACGCATTTGTGTTTGTATGTGAGTAGGTCTGCGTATGTCTGTCTGAAAAGAAAAGAAAAAAACCTCCACCCCAAACTATAGTTTATATGGACAATTTTAAATATTCTCGAAAAGGACTAACTAATTTGATTAAAATAGCACAATTTAAAGATATTTACGTGACAAATAAAATGTATTGAGTATCTTGAATGCTTTTGGAATAGGGTGAACTCTTCATTTGGAAGGACATTTTGTATAATCTAATTCATAGATATACATTAACTTAATGTAATGTTAGTTAAAATGAGTGAATGTATAACAAATGCATAATATAATAAATTAAAGTTGTAACAATGTGTAACTTTTCGTACCTAATAAAAAGGGAACAAGCGAGTACATATCTCCATATGCACAGAATTCTGAAAACGAAGATGAACCCCGTTGTTTATTGATTATCGGAGTCAAATATTGCCTTTGGTATCGAATATCGAAAAAATATGACATCTCATCTCTTTACCATGGTATTCGTTTCATTCCGAGTATAGAACGCAAGTTTTTCATGTAGTATCCAAGTTTGAATATTGTTCTATTACTTTAGTTGGCGTTGTAGCAAACGAATGCAATAACAATGCGGCTTGAACGAACGCAGGGCAAAAGCTATTTTTGTTGTGTGAATTTTTAACGTTCTTTATCTGGGTACTTAATATTGCAGGGCGAATGGCTGAAATAGTGCCTAAACCAGGTCGTGATCTGTTAACTTCAAATTACCTTCAGTTATTTAAGGTAAACCTTAGTTGCTAAAACTTACAAAATCAGTCACACCTTCATTCAGTGATCCATTTTACAGGCGTATCCAAGTAAGGGAAATATTAAATGAATCACTGAACAGAGTATTGTGACTAAATTAAGGATCTGTTGGTCAGTATGAACAAACTACTTGTGAAGTATTTATAAGGTCAAAAGGTAAACAAGGGTGCTTAGAGACCAAATTCCCAGCCAGGAATCATAACAGCATGTACACTACAGGAAGCCTATACTCATTTCAAACTACGAGGGCTGTTCAATAAAGAATGATCACAATTTTTTTTAACAACGTACCTTTTACCCATCCTCGTAATTTTGATGGTCCTTCTCAAAATAGTCTCCCCTGAATGCGATGCACTTGTCCCAGCGTTTCTGCCAGTCTTCAAAGACATGATGGAAACCATTTTTGAGAGATACTTCAAAATCGCCTCCGCAGCCTTCACCGCTGCTTCTGATGATGGATAGTGCCTGCCACGAAGGCGTTTCTTCAAGTTAGGGAATAAAGAAAAGTCACATGGGGCTAAATTCGGACTATAGGGAGGGTGAGGGATGCACTTCACGTTGATTTTTGCAAGATATTCAGCAACAGCATTGGCAATATGCGGCCGCGCATTATCGCGGTGCGGCATCCAGCCTGCTTCACGGAAATGTGGTCTTTTGCGCCTGATATGGACTTGCAATGTTTTCAGGACATCCCTGTAGTATTGTCCAGTTACTGATGTGTGTGCAGGTACAACATGCTGATAAACCATTCCATGAATATCAAAGAATGAGCTGACCATAACTTTCCCAGCAGAAGCAACCACTTTTGCTTTTTTGGGGGTTGGTAATGAAGGATATTTCCACACTGAGCTTTGCTGTTTGCTCTCAGGATCCAAATGGTGTAGCTAAGTTTGAAAGAAATTCCGGATCTTCCTCTAACATCAACTTTAACTGCATGTTATCTCCATTGCAGTGGTAGGCGATACTGAGCATGTGTGAACTTACCTGGTTCTCACAGGCGGGAACCATGAGTACCAACAATGAAACTATTGTGGCGTGTTTGTTTCACATTAAGCTAACAGAATAATATAAGATTGAATTTTAGTGCGAAAAATTATGACCGTAAAAAAATTATGATCATTCTCTATTGACAGCCCTCGTACTACAGCAGGTGCTCTGTAGCTCCTATGATTAAGCGAGCGGGGCCAACTTGTTTTATTCAGATGTGGTTAGCGTGTCTGCCTCACAATGAAGAGGTTCCGAGTTCAAATACCGGCCAGGGTGAGTTATCTGGATAAGGTTTTCCCGGGATTTTCCCTTATCCCGAAATATGAATGTGCGCAATTCTAAGCTATGGGCACTAGACTCATGTGAGCATCATTTCACCCGTTTCATTCATGGTCTGATACGATCTACGTTGGAGTACTTTAAAAGTGCCAACTAATTTCATTTTTCAAAAGAATGCACCTGTCCTGTTATTTCTCTTTATTTATTACGGTTTTAGTGTGTAATGTATTTTATTTACTTGCTTATTAATAGATACAACGTGGTACATTATAAGTGTATGAGTTACAGAAAACAAAAACGAGATTCTGCTGCTTCAGTATTATGATTTTGAATACCTGAGAGGTCCTTGAGAACCCTCTCCTTACATTCGTCTCTGGAGACCCTGAACTACCTACTATAGTATCTATACAGACCTGGCTCTACCTTTCCAAACCTTGGCTGCTCATTGCTAGTGTGAAAGAACAATTTCCGATTACTTAGATAATTAAAAGTGATACAGGAATTATTGACTGGTAAGATTATTTATTTTATAAAGAAATAATAGAGAGATAATTGCAATAACTAATTTTTATATGTTAAAATTAATCCATACTGTAAAAAAGCAGAGTTGCAATTATATCAGGGAATAAAAGGTCATTAGCAAGGAACGTTCTGTGTTGAGGAAAAGCAAGTGGTGGTAAGTCAGAGTAGTTAAGACGATCCACGCTGCATAGAACTCAGCCTACAAGAAATACATTAGTTCAAGGTTCGGTTAGAATTCAGTGTGTACAACACGCTTTCTTAGTGCCTTTCTTTGCTACGGTCTTAGGAAAATATTTTACTGTGTTATCCGTAGTGCCTAAGATCGCGCTTGGATTGTGCATACTTGGCGGTGGCCTTAAGAGAATTCTCCGTTTGGTATTTCATCGCTTATGGCAACTTATGTTTCTCATTATTATTGAAACATTTATTTTAAGACGTTAATTTATTGATACATCAGAATTTAGTTACATGGGTAGGGAAACAGATGAAAAAAGGTAGAAAATAACAGGCTGCAGCCTGTGAAGTAACGCCGAAAGGTGGTTCCACAGAGCTGCAAGGAAATACTGGAGGGCCAGTGAGACTGGCGTGCTTAATGCATTTCACGTCCAAGGGGAAAAAATATGTAGGGAAAATTTTTAATGATTATGTGCCCAAATATGCTCAAATTCAAGTTGTATTATCAGTGAAAAAGGATTTAGTATACATATATACTCTTCAAATTGTGATTCTGCACCACGTTGCGGCGACATTTGTAGAAGAATTTAGTATATGACGTTTTGTTCTGTCCCAGGTTTCAGTGTTCTTAGATGATGCTTTTTATTTTTTATTTTTTACTTGGGTTCGTCGTATTTGTTTTCAATTTAAATCAAAAGATGTTGATTTCCCAGCAAGAACATGTCGACTCTTATGTCCAGGCGTGGCTCGGACGGATATCTTTCTTCTAATTCTGTAAAATGGTTTAACAAAGATAAAATAATTTCCAATTCGTTTTAAACATTCTGACCTTTAATTCTGGTTGAAAGTGAACAAAACACGTAATACAATTGAATGCATCAGTTTTGAAGCGTCCTTTTTTTACAATCTCAAACCAAAAGTTTTTATATCTGTACATGCTGAATCTCAATCATGTTCCTGTACGTCCATCTTCTGCAGGTTCTGCAGCTTTCAGACTTAAAATGAAGCCTTCCCTTTCCAGAGGAAGATTATTGATTTTTCCTTCACTGTGGCAACAACACATTTCTTGTTGACTACGTCATACGTAGCGACCAATACAATCGTTTTATTTTTTTATTTGTATAATTTTAAATTTCTAACAACTTCATACAACAAATTAACATTATTAATTCTTTATTCTTCAGAGGCTGGATTAAAAATAACGTTACATTAGACAGTACTGCTTGTTCATAAATGTTTTATTGTATATAACGCTGAAAAATAATGGAATGAAGCTATATGCTTATCCTGTTTTCCATGAGTAACCCAACAAAACATGTTTTGACAAATATGGGTATCTACTTTCGTGTACATAAACATACAATTCAGATTAGATATATTTTTCTAACAGAGAACATCGTAAATGGTACTATAAATGCCGCAAATGGATTTGCACTTATACAATTTAAGTAGAGAAGGAACTGATCTTTAAAGAAGTACTCAAAAATTTAAATACATGTATATTTGAAGTTCAAGAAAATGAGGAAGATAGGGCTAGGATTGCTTTTCTAAAAATCAAGACAGAGGCAGAAAAGCGGAAGTCCAAAAGGAAAGAAAGAAAGAACGCTTAACTGGAAATCCGAAATAGGTAATTTGCTTTTAATCGAAGATAACACTGGGCAACAATGAAAATGTTTCGGGTTTAAAAATGGTGAATTTACATGTGTTTTCATCTGCTGAATTAAAAAATCACCAGAAAAATGATATATCAGCTCTTTTTTTGAAGATAAAGTGACATTTCATATTTCCGAGTGAAGATTTTAAATTTGAGGGAATTTTTTTGGGGAGTTAGCACACCTGTCAAATAACAAAACACAATCACAGAGAAATTTTGGAAATTAAGTGATGCAAAAGTTAAGGAAGGCATTTTTGTCGGACCGCAAATAAGAGAACTTGTAAACGCTTTTGACCAAATTTTGGAGGGGAAAGAAAAGGAAGCTTGGGAAGCCTTGAAGGTTCATGGATTTTTAGGCAACAAAAGAGATGACAACTACAAGCATTTGATGACAGTGCTCCTGCAAAATACCGTAACCTTGGATGCAACATGTCCCTTAAGATCCATTTTCTCCACTCCCACCTAGACTTTTTCCCTCCTAGTTGTGGAGCTGTTAGTGATGAACATGGGGAGAGATACCATCAGGACATTTCTGTTATGGAGCAAAGATATCAGGGCCGTTGGAATGAAGTAATGCTTGCCGATTACTGCTGGTCTTTGTATAGGGATTCTGCAGAACTCCTTCACAAGAGGCAAGCTAAAAGACGACGAAGTCAATAGGCCACCACATGATTCTCTTCAGACACGACTATCCGCGAAGTATTTTTTCAGCAATTTAGAACTCTTAGCATGTATATACCAGTTAAAAAAATCAAATGCACTTCCATTGTTAGCATTACGTAATTAAAATGTATCCTTTTCTCGTGATCCGTTAATATGTAATACTTCCACCTTGTGTATATCATAGAAACTAGAGCTAATAAAATTTTTCCATCGTCATATTTGTTTTTCTCAACTCAAAATTAGAAGGAATTGCCTCATGAAGTGCTGAAAACATTCAAAAATTATTTTTTGTTGCCCAATGTAATTAGTCCTGATTTTTTAAGCACAATAAAATGGTGAAATAAGCAGATATATAGGCACGAATAATGAAACAAATAAGCAAATAAAAATAAAATTTAATCATAAACATATTGTTTCATCGAATTCTTACCTCACATAAGCTTGTTACAGTGCATGAAGAAGGCTATCTTGAGATTTTCATGTGTGAAGCTCCTGCGTTTGTCAGTGAGGGATTTTTGTATACAGTAAATAGAATATCTCAACATCGCATGACGTTACTGGAACATGTGAAATGCACCAGTTTTTCTTGAGTGAATTCCAATCGATATACGTTTCTGTGCCGAAAAGCTTTTAAGAAATTTGAGTGTTTTGTAACCAGGGTTTCTCGCTAATACCTTACTGAGTTTCTCAAAAGCAGTCTTAACAATACCGTGAGTCTCTGACATTTCATCTATCAAAGAAAGTGAATGTTCCAAGGTATTATTTCGTGCTTCCAACTTTATTATTATAGCAGGTATTTTGTAGAAACGGTTATGGATGAACTCTATCTTATCTTATATTCTGTCTTATACTCTTATCTTCTATTGGATGCCAAATCAGCAAAACATTCCTGTGTTTTGGCAAAGCAAAGCTGCTTGCATGTTCTGCATCTAAGGAGTACAAAAGTGTTTTACTTCAATGAAATGTTCTGCGTAGAATGACACAGTTGTTAACCAAGAACCCCATCCTGTTAAAACTGGAACAACTTCATGAAATTTTTTAACTCTAATCGGCGACAGTACAAACACCTTCTTTGCGCTAGAGACAAGTAGATCCACGTCTTTATATCGGCTCCTAAATGTTTCAGCCAGACAATGTAAAAATGATAAAATGAAGGCTAGGAATGAAATTTTACTTTTAAATTTATATGATTTGGATAAAATAAGCTATCTTAATTGAAAAGCATAGAATAAGCAAGCAAACCCCTTAAGCACTTCGCTTAAAAATCCGGGCTCTGAAGTTAAATGATTAAAAGGGAGAACTAGGATATTGGATACAAAGGCCCTGCAGTAACTAATTTTCAATTTGGAAAACGAAGATGGCAATAATGGAAAACCAATGGGTAAACAGTATAAGCAATTCTTACGTCCTTACAGGGCACAGTTGATGCATACACTCTGATGAGCTAAAATACGAATCCAATTTTATTCAGAGTTTTAGTTAAGTGCAGAGATTCTGCGCAATTAGTCCAAAGACCCTAAGGTCCTAAGACCCTGGCGTCCTTCAACCGGGAGCGATGGATAACTCCGGAGCTCTTTTCATAGGGCAATACCTGATTTCTTAAACAAGCCGCCCCCCCCCCCACCATCGACAACGTCAAGACGGGACGGAAGTGGATACGCCACTTTGCGCGCGTCAACCCCGCAGGGAAGACTATCGAAAAACCTCGGTGGGGCCGCCTGGTGATCTAGCACACCTTCTACTAGCTCTCCGGGCTAGTACCCGGGACTTACGAGGCAACCCTCTAACCCCTCCGGGCGGCCGTAGTCTGGCCGGAGGTACCCAATTCCCCGTGGGTGTCGGGAACACACTGCTCCCCTCGAGTCCAACCCATCAGGAGGGTCGCACCACAGCAGCTGAAGGGGACGGATCCCCTCTCCTACGGGATTTATTCAGAGTTAGTTGTAAATATGCATGATGTGGAGGACAGTATTCTGAAAATTGTAATAGTATAGGTACTGTCGCGAACTGGTATCTATGATCGCGCGGCTTGTTTACACAAAAGGAACTGATAGGCGGGCAGTGTGAAAACCAAGAGCCGGCAGACCAAGATAACATGCAGATAAAGGTCTGCCGCAACAAACTGAGATAAATGGAAATTTCTAGTTTCTTCTTGACTGATAGAGACTGTTCGGGTTCTTTATTGTTCTGGAAATCTCTCGAATTACGAATGAGGTATTTAAGGAAGTGACGAGTTGAAACAGTTGTTGTTGTGTAACAAGAGTTGTGTGTAAATCGAGAGTCAGCTGAGAAGTGTTCGTTATTGTTAACGACCTTGGTGCTGTAGATTGTGATATGTAATGCAAAATTGTTGTGTTCGGCAATTTGGACTTTTAATTCTACGAACCCACAAAGCCACAGTACGTTCAACATTGTAAGAACTAGTCTTAAGTGGAGAAGAATGAAAGTGAAGTGTAATGAATCTCAACATTAACATTGTAAAAATAACATAGGAAATCTGGTATAAAGATGTATTATATATGAATTAGAGTTCTTCGCTGTTGGTGTATCACCATGAGTTGTACAGAGGAGGAATTTTGAAACAAAATGTATGAAAATTAGAAAAGTCATTTTCGGAGACTCGTATAAATTTAAAATTAGGATTTATTTGGGATAAACGTATACATTATTTTATTATTGAGAATATAATATTACATTTTGGCATTTTGATACCGGAATTATCAATAATTTTTTAAGAAAAAGATAGATATGTAAATAATTGCAATAAAAATTTGCACGTGTTTAAATGGTTGCATAATGTAAGACGCCGGAATTACAATTTTATCAGAGAATAAGGAGTCATTAGCAAGGAAATTTCTGATTAAGCAAAATAAGGCAGTTAGAGTTCCTAGAACTCGCCCAACAGCTCAGTACGTTCAGAAGCCAGAGTTACTTTACGTATTCCAGTTCTGAAAATTAGAAATGGGAAAGGAGAATTCCTACAATTTCATCAAGTCACAAATTAAAAAATAGTGTTTCAGAGACCAATAGGAAATTAAGATTTGGCAACGTTTAAGTAGGAACTTCAGTGGGTTAGTCCTTAAGTAGGCGGGACTTAGTTGATAACAGAGCGACATTTCTGAAATTCGTGTCTTTTCTTTCGTGTGTTACAGTCACGGAGTTTTTTACTGTGTTTTACTTTATAATCGACAATCCTTAGCGTCTAAAGCCCACGCTCGGGTTATTTTTGGCGTTCGCTACAAAAGGATTATCCACTTACAGAACTTGCTACGGAAACATTCATTTTAAATTGGAAATTTATTGATACATCAGATAGCCTGTACAATAGTTCAATAATTCTGAGATTCAGAAGTCTAATATTACATCTTGAAACATTCGACAACTTCAAATAGTTCATTTAGAGTCTTCATTAAGGACATTTATGTGTCAACTTATTGTCTTACAGTACCTATTGTCTACTCTTATATTCAGCTACGTCAACGATGGAGGTATTGATCACTGGAAGAGACAGCATCTAAGTATGGATCTTTAGTTTGTAAATCCTTTATACGTTTTTCAGTTTTTTTTTACTAAAAGTTAATATCGAGATTTCATCAGAAGTACATATTTTGAGATAAATTGAACAACAAAAGAAGTACTTTTAGAAATACGAGTAAGTTCAGATCCATACTCGAGCATTAAGAGCGTAAGTCAAAAACAAAAAATCGGAAGAATACCAAACAGCAAGATTTAAGGATGCAATAGGAACTTTTCCAGAAAAAAAAAGCTACCCTAAACAACGCTTTAATCAGACATGCCATTTTGTGACACTCAGTGTCATTCTCCTCCTTTCTCCCTCCAAATTTGTGTGTTGGGAAGGTCGGACTTTATGGCGACACAGTGCGATTACAAGAGCACAGGCAAACTTGGGAACAAATGGGGCAATATGTTTAACTCATGTTCTTTCCACTGGCAACCTTACTTTACTTTGACATTTTCTAATGATTTATTGGCACGATCTAACACATCACTCCGAGCTCCTCAGGTATGGGACCTAATGGGTCCAATGCCTTTTTGAATCAATTGCTACTTTGTATCCATAATTTCACATTAATTATAACACCCTACCTCTCAAATATGTGCATTCTTCATCTAGCTACGTTTCCCTCTTCCTAAGTCTGTGCTATCTAATGGTGACTTTACAGTACATCCTTCGCTATCCAACGTAGGGTATGACAATACTTATAGAGAAAAAAAAAGTCTTGACATTTTTGTGAAGAACTTGTACATCCTCTTCAGTCTGATTAAACTCATACTTTTGTACAATGGAATACAGAGAAATGAATAAAGCTTACTACGTAGTATCTATTAAAATATATAATTTTTTACGGTAATCTCATTAAGTGAATTCGGGTGAGATTAATGGCTATTCTGCTGTTAGAATATACATAGATTAGCGATTGATAGTGATTGACTCATTAAAATATTGAATTGTACTGAAAATGCATTACTGTGCCAACTCATTTTTACTTATACTTCACTATATAGCAACAGTGTGTTATGATCAGCTATGTTGTTATCAATTGTGTGAGCTAAACAATGCTCATTGAATTCAAAGCATTATTACTAGTAATGAAAGCTTTGTTGATTCAGTTTCACTTTTATTAAAACATTTGCGTTACATGCATCCATTTTCTCATGTAAATTTTGGCAAAGAAACAAGTGCTAGGGAATTCTTAACAACCAATACTGGCAGATCCATTTCCATTGGATAAAAACACACGTGGGAATATACGGAAGCGAAATAGCGGATAAACTAACCAAGGAGGCAACAGAAGGAAACTATATTGCAATAGTATATAATAAAATACGAAGAGCTCAGTAATAGAAGCCAGGAGGAAGAAGAACAGAAAGATGGCAACAAATGTGGACAAACTCAATAAAGGGAGCATTTCTTTCCATCAGTGCAAGACAGGCTAAGGATCAAGATTCCAATGACAAACTTCACAACGATGGTAACAGGGCACGGGCCAGTAAGAACATATTTCTACAGATTCAAGATTTTGGAATCTCCAGGATGTCCATGCAGTGGTACTGAACAAACAGCCCAACATTTTTTATAGGAATGCTCAATACTGGATCGACAGCATAAAAACTTTAAGACGGCAACTAGAAGTGGACAAAATTGGCCAATCAGCTATGAAGAAATAATTAAAAAACACTTGAAGGCGTTTGCACACGTTACAAACAGTATAGACTTCGATCAGCTGTAAGAGTAATTTTGTATACCTATATGTAAATATTGTATTATATAACTGATAAGTTAACGCAAGAGCATATACAAATAAATAATGTACAAAGACGGCTACATAAAATGAGAAATTGTATATAAAACTGTAGAAAATATGTAAAATCCATGTAATGCTATTAAATGTAATGGGGCATGGTGATTCATGTGATAAGGATCCTGGGGAATACGGTAGTAAACATTGTAGGGATAAGATGCTCGATTGAAAGCCTTGTACCATTTTGTTCTATTGGTAAATAATATGACTTAGTAAGGATGAAATTATCAAGTTAATCGTTTTCGTTAGCCATTTGACGTCCTTTAACCACGTCCTTTATATCTTATAGTGAATGAAATGGAAAAAAAGGTGTGCAGATCAACCCCAAGTCCATAATGAACTTACAGCTACCTTAAATTCCTTTTATAAAGATAAAGCGTTCTGTAAAAGATGAGATTCGAACCCACAACTTCTTTAAAGTGAGAGACACGCTATTCTCAAATCAAGGATGTGGGCTAATGCACACCATCCAAACGTTCTCAAGTTTACAGAAACATGAATGAAGCTTGAACCTCAAGGCTGAAAGAGATGAGGAGATCTGCTTGCTATTTTGTTTTTAAGGGCAACGGAAATCCCTTAAAAACCTTAGCCAGACAACTCTCTGAGATTCGCACTCCGATTTGCCTGGCCGATATAACCCTTTTTAAATAGGAAAATGTCTTCCTTTCTTTTACAAGCTTGTAATATTTTTTACCACTTAAGTGCATTTGATAAGCAAAGTACTACCAGATTTGAAGCTATACTTAAAAACTAGAACGATTGTTTAAGATAAATTAGACTAGGTTAGATGCTCGAAAGTATGCTGTAATTATTAAGTGCAATAACCATAGAAACCTTTTATGATGTTCATGGCTGACAGTGCTAATTCTTTTGATAATGCACTTTTATAACAGTAAGAGCACCATTGTAAGTTTAGGCTGTCTGGGTGTGAATTATAGCACATGGACAAATTGAATAAATTGATAAAATGTTTCACACATTGCTCGTATAGATAAAAGTAGCGACATTTGTTCCGATTAACCTAGAGTTAGAGAAGACCATAACGGAAGTCCACGAACATAATATCTCAGTAAGCACCATGTTACTTCTAAACAGGATAATAAATTTATTTCGGACAGTTGATATAGGGCTTATCTTATCTGCACCAGAAACTTGACAAAACAAACCATGAAAAGTAGTGCAATATGTGTAATGCATTCTGAATCGTTCCTAGTCTTGAGTAACTCTCGATAATGACCCTGAAACGTGACTGTAACCTACAGCATGGACATTAGGTGAAAGGGAACAGTGACTTTGTAGGAGGAGAAGCAAGTTTCCTTTTTTTGTTCCCTCTCAACCATGGCCATTTCACTCATAGCTAATGTAAGTCATCCAGTTTGGGACGTGGGAATTGGTAAAATTTAAACTAGTTGGGTCATATACATATATCGGCAACAGAAGTATCCTATTTTACATGTATGTACCTTTACAGCAGGTTGCTCACAATAACTGGCAGACATTTAAATTAATATACCGTTCACCCAGTGACATCCAGTATTGTCAAACCGTTCGTCTATATTACACTATCACATGTGTGTGTCACAAAAAGGGATAACATCTTTGATTATTTGATGTGGCCACGTTTAAAAATATTGAGTATATTACACTATGTAAAATCTTGAATTATAAGTTTTAAAATAGATGCCTACATTTCAGCGTACAGTAGTAAATACAACTACCTATAGCTATATGTTCTCTTTTTCCTGAGTGGTAGGAAGTGAAACTAAAATGCTAATAATAAATGTATAAATAACTTGTTTTCTAATAGAAGGTTGAAGTTGTCCTTACATTGATATTATTTTGAATATTTAAATAAATACACTTTTAACTTTTTATTCCATTCATGTCACAATTTTCGTGTAGCCTAACCTAAAACGTAACCTCAAAATGGCAATTTCACAAATAATGTTAATTAATACATTTATAAACATTAATAACAAAAACTGCAAGAAAACAATTAATGGTTGTAATATAATTTACTTTTTTTTTTCTCCTGAATATAGGCTTCTCAATCCACTTAATTTCTTTTTCACATCATTTGCTGTACACATACATATACAGAGTGACACAAAAAACTGAAATATTTGAACAGTCCGATAAAACTAAGAGTGGTATATGAAAACATTTTATTCATACGTAATGGAAACCTTACAACTTGCCATTTAACAGTGATGGAATGTATTTTTTTTTCCAATAAAGTTATGATGTCCTTTCCTTGCTCGAGGTCACTGTCTTGCAGCTCTGCCAACTCCTCATGGCTACTACGACGCCTTTTAACATACCCGTTTTTTTGTCACGTTGTATATGTATTTCCAGTCTTTAATTTTTCTTCTTACAGTATTAATGTTTTGAACTGGTATTTCATGTGACTCGTAATATGAAATGAGAAGAAGTAGTCAGTGATCATGTATACCTATTCATCCGCCATTTTTCTTTTCTATTTTTTGTTGTAATTTACGTCCTCCAACGCCAAGTCATATCGAACGATGAATGAAATGGGTGAAATGATGCTCAAATGAGTCCGGGGTCCATGGAGCTTGGTTACCCGACATTCGTCTTCCAGGATAAGGGAAAACCCCGGAAAAACCTTATACTCACCCTGACCGAGATTCGAACTCGGGACCTCTTGAACGCGAGGCAGACATGCTACCATCTACGCTACCGAGGCGGACTTTTCTTTTCTAGTCAAAGATGTGATACAAGGTGTGATGATAAATAGGTGTAACGTTTGAGACAAATATGTCACACTTTGCCCGCCTCCGTAGCGTGGATTGTAACATGTCTGCCTCACGTTCAAGAGGTCCCGAGTTAGAATCTCGGTCAGCGTGAGTTACCTGGATAAGGTTTTTTCCGGGGTTTTCTATTATCCTGAAAGACGGATGTCAGGTAGCTCTAATTTCCATGGACCCTGGACACATTTGAGCATCATTTCACCCATTCCATTCACCGTCCGATATGACTTAACGTTGGAGGACGTAAATTATGTGATCACATTTCTGTAACATAAAAAGCGATACTGTAATTATTATAAGCCTAAGTTAAAATACAGTATTTATAAAGCAGGAACGATAAACAATAGTGATCGTATGGTGGGGCTATTTCACAAATAGGCATAAGTAGCAAACTAATTCGTCCATTAAAGGGTTAACAAGATCTACATTTTTGCGTAGTAACATTTTGTCTCTTACGGTTTCCGAGTTATGCAAAAGCCATCCAGAATGTAGAGGACTTCTGAGGACATCCCCCCAAAAAATTCAGCATGTACATTTCTCATGAAAATGCGTAAACATATGGTATTTTAATCAAAATCATTAGGGCCATTTTTCATTAAATTAAAATTTTCGAAACATTTTTCATGCGAAGGATAGTCTGGTGTGAGGGCATTTACTCGAAAATATTTGTGTCACATCTTTGGATAATGTTTAAATTGAATACAAATTTTCGTTTTTGAGTTATGCTGTTTATAGAGGCGAGCGCGCGCAGCCCTTTTAAAAGATTGTATTTCCACTGAAACTTCGATATAGATTTTTGGGTGGAATGTTACAATTTACCTCCGTACGTAGTAAAGAAAGCAAAAACAAACATTGCTCAGTTGAAATGGTACAAAAGAAATAGTTACATCATGATACTTCACAATGTGAACTGTTTTTCAGACTACCATTGCTATGATACACAGGTTCTTAATTAAACATGCAAAGGAGTTTTTCTACACCCTCTTATTCTTATGCAAATATTTTTTGAAATTGTTTTATCACACCTTTCGTTGTAGGTACAAAAGAAATAATTAATACTTAAGCGATACTGAAATCTTTTAAAAGTGGATCTTGGATGATTTTCAAATTTCCTTATCTTTGCATGATCACGATAGAAAAACGCAGAGCGATTTAGAGATTGAAAAAAGTATAAAGTAGTACTCGAACAGAAATTTTCACATCTTTTATGCAGTCGTACTTTAAATTATGACCTAAAATCCGTGCATTGCTTTCACAGTGATTGTTGCCAGATTAGCCAAGACTAACGCAAAAGGCTATTTGTTGGGTTTCATATGTTGATGCTGACAGTTTTGAATCTGTTACTCTCTTATAGTACTTAGTTATTGTTCGAGCTGTTTAAAGAGAAGGATTAAATGGTATGATAATGCAAATGTGCAGCAACAAAGTAACGCGACAAAGTGAAATGCACGGTGACCACTTGCTAATTTGACAAAGCACAGACCGTTTGTAGTACATACCAGAACTCCAGATGAAGTGTGAGAATACATTTTGACAATTCAAATCAATAATAAAGAATTTCTCGGAAATAATTAACGCCACAATATATTTATTCGGCACTACATCAGAACCTCTTTCACGCGGACAGTCAACCAGATTAGATTAACGGAAATCTAAATAATCCGGAAACCATTAAATACAGAATTTGATATGCGATAGCGAAATTTGGATTTCTGCAGAAATAGAAGAAAAATGAGTTTGACGTATAGAAAAAGAGCTACAGTTGCTTTGCACTAAATTGGTGGACCTCGTGACGAAGCAAAATAGTGTGGTACAGAAATGTGAGAAGTCCACATGTCCGCCACATGCCAAGCCACGAGCAAGTCCTGAATCTGACAGATCCATCGCGACATGATCACATAATTAAAGAAACGTTAAAATGGAGAAGGCTGTAGAAAATGCAACTTACTACGCAAAACATGTCGAAACCTTTAAAACACGCAGTTTACATAAGATAGCTTTTTGTGGCGCCTTTCCTGAGATATTCAATCCCCCCGCCCCAATCGTTTCTGTGATGTCATGGAAAGAGTGAAATTTCAACGCCAGCATATAGCGACCTGCTCTTAAACATTCAACTATCCTTTCAACCTTTATATCCCTTTGCTCAAATAACGTAATGTGTAATGAAATTCTTTCTGTAAACGTTATATCGAGTAACATTAAATAAATAAGAAATTAGTCTTTGTTTTTCTTTTGATGTTCTTCATTTTGAATAAATTATCCATAACTTTGAATGGGAAGCTGAAGGACAAAAATTGTAGATGTGTTATTAAACCATTTTTATGGCTAACAGTTTCCGAGATTTTTTTTTTCAATGATCAAATATTCCCCCCCCCCCCAATAGTAAGTTGTTATTAATCTTTTTGGTGGTGTTGTGAAAAACATGGCATTTCAAAGTCACTTTTAAAATTCTGCTTCTGTCGCATCTATGTGCCTTGTGCTCACAAGAAATTGTGTAATTAAACATTTCTGAAATCTGTTAAGATGAACTAGGTAGAATAAAAAGCTTTTGTGAGAAAGTGTTGTTGAAGACTGGGTGGAAAAAGTCATGTACGTATATGTAAAATAGAGTTTTGGAAAAAGGCCCGTCTTTCCTTCTCTCTCCCCCCCCCCCCTCTCTGTGCAGTACCTATAACTCAAAAGCAAACTGACGAATAAATATTAAATTTGATATTTGTGTCTTCCACGAGCTACACGACATTTTTTAAGAAAATCCTTCCATCTCAAGCTATCCTTTACAAGCAAACGTTTTTCTTGAAATTTGCTGTTTTCAAAAATGATCCAACGGTTTTAATTAAAATATAGTGCGATCCATATAAACCTGAACCATTTCAATAGGCCATAACTTTTGAACCAATAAAAGGACACACGTGCAACTTTGGGAGAATATAATACACAATTGGGATATTACATTACACTATTTACATCTGAGAGAGAATGTTGGAAGTGTGCTCCACCAGCATCTATACATGCTTGCACTCCTCTCACCGTATTCTCTGAAGTTTTACGGAGATAATATCGAATTGAGAGAAGGTTATTTACAGCAATATGGAGCAACGTGCCATACACCCAATGACATCATGGAACTTGTTACCAGTTTCTTTGATAATCGAATAATCTCAAAAGGTCTGTGGCCCTCCAGATCCCCTGACCGAACTTCACCGGATATGTTCTTGTGGGGGTATCTAACAAAATAGAGTGTACAAGAATAGGCTACGGACAATTGATGTTCTCAAGGAATCCATTCGAACCGAAATAAGCAACATGGAAGTATGAATGACAGTGTGAATGTGTGCGTGATCTAATGATTAAAACCCAACGAATACGAGTTAACACCTTCGAAATGTTCCAAAGGAGAATGGCCGCCAATATGACCATTGGAATTAAAGGCGGGGAACAACAACAACAACAACAAATAATAATAATAATAATAATAATAATAATAATAATAATAATAATAATAATAATAATAATAATAATAATAATAATAATAATAATAACATGGAAATGCAAGGCCAATGTAATACAATTTTTTAATATCTATCAATTGCTATTCCTTTCTGCAGTGAAACCATTTCTCAAGAATGTATTGTGGGACCCATATAAAAATAAACGAGTGGGTAGAGAAAGCAATTCTAATGGAACACATTAGATTTTTACTTGGCGTTCAATGAAAGACTATGAATGTTCAATTTTAGTGTTATGAGCGTTATCTCGTATTCATAATATTCAAAATACTCTCTGTATTTTACTAAATTTGGTATTAGCTTTCATAACTATTATACACGATTATTAAGTCTTTAGTTTTATTTTTTGGACAAAGTGTTTATTTCCGAATTTAGAAACTTGTGAACGACATTAGAGAGAATAACAGAGGAAAAAATCGTCTGGTATAAGTGAGACGAGCCTTGGTTTCTGCCATTTTATTATTAAAATTTATTAAAACAACTGCCTATTATAACTTTAGTTTAGCAATACAATTTTAATCACGGAATAATTTACTAATCATATCACATCATAGTAACCAATATGAAATTATTAGCTCAGTTTCCAAGAATTTAACTTTTCTTACTAACAATAGGCATAAAAATAAGTTAGAGATATTCTGTTCGAAAGCCAAGCCACAGAAGAAGCGCTGCCCTTAAGTGGAATTCCGCCTTTTATCTGCAGGCATTATGCCCAATTTGTTCAGGAAATCAGGTAGCACGGAAATGCGTCACAACTACGTCATTCATGTTGCTTATTCCCTTGCTTAAGTTGGCAGTTTTGCGTAGGATGTTCCATATTTCCAGGAATAGAATATTAAAAGAAAAATTGGAAAGTTACTGTACTCATACCAAGCATGGCAAGCAGAAGAATTTCCATGCTAAGCTGGACTCAAGTTTAAAGCATAAGTTAACGCCTCAGTTGGTTAGGCGCTGGCATACTAATCCTAAGGTCGCGGATTCAAACCCGGGCACGTGGTGTTTTAAGTTAAGCGACACTTCCATGTAGGCAATGTAAAAAATTGCTGAAACAGTTCCAGTATACCAGTTGCACTTACGTGATGCTGTCAATTGACGTTGATTAAATAAACAATAAATAAAATATTACCTCATTTAACTCAGCTGTGATTGATTTTATCTTTTCAGTTGAGTACTGAAGTTCCTATGGCATCCAGAAACTTCTCTATGTACATCTATAGTCTAATATCAGGATTATTTATTACTATTATTAGTCTTTGGTGATAAAGTGACCAGGTGCATCCAAATCAATTGTGGTGTCGCACTTACATGACTTTCTGTCCTCACTTTAACAAAGTATTTTAAACAGGCTGAATTTATTTACATTTTTATACTTTATGTCCCTCATTAGCTTTATTATTAGGAGTTATATATCTTTATAATAATTAAATTATTTATTTACTTTTCTTTTTTAAAGGTTTAATTCCTTTAACCGGGTAGATCACTGGACGATGAATGAAATTGATGACATAATACTTAAATGACCCCGGGGTCCCTAGAGCTTGCCCTATTACTTTCTACATCAAGTTAATCAAGATAAATGTTTGTGTAAGTAGTTTTATTACTCGTAATATTTGTTTATAGGTGCTGTGGAAATAGATCAACATAGTAGGCTTGAGCGATTGTTAAATACAGTAAAACCACTCTAAAACGGATGGCGATCGTTCCGGCATTTATTTTCCGTTTCCGTGTTACAGAGGGTTGTGTTCGAATACAAAGAAATTACGAAACAGTCTACAGGTTTACAGTGAAAGAATAATATAGAATGAAGTGTAAATAATAGTAGGCTGTATGTACTATATTTTCAACTGACATACAATAATTGTGGTTTATCGTCTAGTTTCTCTGTCTGTTTTCAATTGTCCCTTTCCAATCTGCTACTGTCTGCATATCAACATCATTTGCTTCACCACACACAGCATTCAAAACAATGTTATGGTGATGTTTGAAACTCTCGAGGCATCCTTTGGAAGCTCTGAAATTGTCTTTGCCTAATTGCCTAATTTTCTTGCTGTCTCTAAACCTCTAGTCTGAAGCAGTGGTCCAGAAATGGGAATTTCTATTGCGCGTACACTAACAAACCACTCGAACACAGCACGATTTACCTTGTCATACTCTGTAGATTTTATAAAGAATTCGCATGCCCTGCTGTTCCTTTTAACTACTCGTCTTTAATTTTTATCTTTTCAAAATCCCATAAATCTGAGTTTTCCCCCACTTTAAACAACACATTAATTCTTTAGCTGTACGTTTGTTCTTTTCGTGTTCTTCAATAGGTAATCCTAATTTTTTCCTCCAATGATAATATCTTACGTTTAGAACTCATTTAAAATAATTTGTGTACACACAGACTATGTTTTTAAAAATCACCAAAGTTCACATTCTTCCACTCGTACTTGACCACTTGCAACAACGAAACTGAGAATGAACACGCTACAAAACAGTTGTACCCTTAACATGTGTGTTGGAAGAGAGTTTAGAGAGCTAATGGTTTCTTTTCCCTTTTCCTCGAAGGATTGCAGTTTGACTTTATGGTTCATAGAACTTCGGTGCAAGTGCAATCACCCTCAAAATTATTGCACTTTTTATTATACGTACGTTGTGTCGCATTACCCATAAAGTAATTCATTTTAATCAGCTTATTTACGCAAACGTTTCCCGAAAAATATTTCCGTTTCCGCGATAGGCAGTTTTCCGGCTTAGGATATAACTTTACATGGGAAATAACTCCGTTACGAAATTAATTTTGCGCTGTATCAGGTTTCTGGCAAATAAGGGATCCGTTTTAGGCAGGTTTTACTGTATTGTAAGAGCTGGTCGCTATGGGATGGTTGGCTTTGATATTTCATTCTCTTTGCGTGGTTAGGACATAAAAATAAAAATCCGTTTAAGAAAATGGTTAATGTATGTCAGGATAACTCAAAAACTAACAGTTGCTTAAATACCAAATTGGTATTTAATTTTATTACCTTCAAGGATTCGACACAATTTTAAAGAAAATCCCCCATCCTATTTTGCGGTGTTGCACTGTTTACATGCCAACATTTTCGTTATTTATTTTCTCAAAAATGTGTCCAACAATTTTGATTAAACTATGTACCATATGTTTAAGATATTTTCATGGCAAATAACTAAATCTTGATTTTTCTGGAAATAGCCTAAGAAGCTTTCTTCTTTCGGAAGGAATATGTATCATTTTGTAATATTGACAACGTATTAGAAATAGTCATTTACCATCTTAGAAATACCACATCAATACCACAGTTAGTTTTTGAAGATTTCGATTATTATTAATTTGATTTTTTTCATTACTGTCTTTTAATGCACTATGGTTTTTTTCCCCTCTCGATGTCATTTTTAAACACCCACCTATCGCTTTTTCTCTATTCTCCTTGTACCTCAGTGAACTATTTTTGTATTATTTTTGCATTAACTCTTTTAACACGAAACTTATAGGAAAATCTGCTTTAGTAAGAATAGTTTGTAATAGCTATATAAAAATAAATTGGTAGAGCAAACATCAGATACTGAAGTATAGGTTGTGGGATACCCTGTAGCTTGCAGATAGCTGTAGTGAGCTGTTTGGAGCCGGGGGCGTTATACCTTCCATGTTCGTGACATTTTGCCATTACTGTTTCAAATTAGGAGGTCCGAAAGGACAATTGATCTGCTGTTTCTGGTTTTGTTGTTTGTGCTTCACACGAACAAGAGAGCAAAGTGACCAAGCTTCGTGCAACGTGGAACATCTCTGAAGATTTCCAAACAGTCAAGGACCGCGATAATTATTTCTTTCAGTTTCCGGGAAAGCCCTTCTATAGTATTTTCGTTTTTTTATCCGCAGAATTCTTTTAAATAATTTTGGTTAAGTACAGGATGTTCCGCATTGAGTGTTGCAAGCGTCAGGTCAGTATTTCTTAAATTAAACTTGTGTTCACTTTTTCTACTCTTTTTTCAAGAGCCTTCCAAGATATCTTTAGTTCTGTGGGCTAAAAATAGACTTATTGATGGAAAGCCACAGTCCCATCTGTTTCTGCTTTCATTCTTTTTTTAAATTTTAAATTTCAACCCGTGTTTTCCTATAGGTGAACCAGTGGAGGCACTTAGATTCCACAGAAGCGCACGCTGTTACGTTCAATGGTGCGTTTACAGAAATCCTAGCAATTTGCGGTGCTAGGTGTTCCTCTTACTTATGAAATTCCTACAGTTGCCGTGACTTAGGGTTTTTACCCACTTTCCAAGTTCTAACAATATTCATCTGTTAATCATTGTTTATTTGATCATACTAGCGACTGTCTGTCCTCTAGTTCTTTTATCGGCAAAAAATCTCTTAAAGAGGCAGATACAAACTTAAAGAAGACGCAAAGTGTTTTAAAATGTGCAATTTAATTTTATCGGCAAAAAATCTCTTAAAGAGGCAGATACAAACTTAAAGAAGACGCAAAGTGTTTTAAAATGTGCAATTTAATTTTGTCCCTCATGATGTCCAAGGTATTTTAAGATACAAACTTTTGAAATTAAATGTAATGTTTTCAAAATTACTGTAGTAAGGTTTGGATAGTTAGAGTCAGACTGAAAAATTCAATTCACCCGGTGATCCGTGATTTAAATCCCGGCTATGACATTGAATTTTTCAGCCTCACTATACCTATCCAAACTTTGCTCCACCACGGCTGTTATGGAAGAACAATTAATTTACATGTATGTTTTCTTTTAAAGATTTGACTCTAACCAGCGTCCTTTATGCTTCTATATGTCTGAAAGGAGTATTATTATAAAACTGAAGGCAATGGAAATATCAGTATCTTAAAGTCAGATAGCAGTGGTGATAAGCAGTAGTTTAGTTGGACCGGAATGGGCCGGAACGCCGTTCCGGAAAATATTTTCCCGTTTTAGAATGAAGTAACATTTTCCATTTGGAAATTACTGAATAAATAGGGTGAGTTCCTGTAAATATTTTGTTCCAACTAAATCACTGGTGATAGGTGTAAAAATGCTAATGTAGTATCTAGAGATTCTAACCCTCGTGGTGTGTTTACATCACCGAAACATGTTGATAGTGTGGCAAGTGGAATTAATGTCATTAATAAGCTTAATGACAAGGAAATATCAGTCTGTCAGATATCAGTGGTAATAGATGTAAAAATGGTAAGGTACCTAACTTCTCTATTCTAACAGCAAGTGGCTTATTGAGTGAGAGCAAGATTATGTGGTTTTTAATTAACAAGAAGTATAAAAAACGCTTTCCTACAAAATTTTAAAATTTTTATACTAGATAATGCAAGTAAATAATAGGACGAAGAAGATGCTGTGATTATAACATGTCAGATTTTTACGTCCTCTATTGCATACAGTAGGTAGCGGAAGTATTGCTTTCCATCCAAAAATTCGTACCCATTTTCATTGGAAAGAAATACACGTTTTGAGTTCCTCAGAATTAAGGTGAGAAGGTACTGCCTATCTCCGCAATGCTATTTCCATGATTTTTGTGTGCACATTACTAAGAAATTATTATTGATATGTACATGAAAATTTTCAGGAATATTCTTAAAACCTTTATATGGAATAATACCTATTATTATTTGAAAGTTTTGCAATGACATTTTGTTATAATTTTTTAGTTCTTTTTAAAAAAGAACTGAAATTTCAGATAATTTTCTTTTTTAAACAACTAATATGAATCTCAGAGAAAAATCCCTTTTTATTATTCTTATAAGTCTGCATAATACACACAAAAACATTCATATGCTTTGGTTGAATTTTTTGTTGTTGCAATTTACGTCCTCAAACGTTGTCATATCTGACGATGAATGGAATGGGTGAAATGATGCTCAAATGAGTCCGGGGTTCATGGAGCTTAGAGTTTCCCGACATTCGTCTATCAGAATAAGGGAAACCCCCGGAAAAACCTTATCCAGGTAACTCACCCTGACCGAGATTCCAACTCGGGACCTCTTGAACGTGAGGCAGACACGCTACCAACTATGCTATCGAGGCGGGCATTTTTTTTTAAAGTGTACCAGAACCTGAAAAAATGTGAAACTGAGAAAAACAGCTTTAAGGTTTATATATTAATTACTGACTTTTCACATGAGTCAGAACTATTCCCGCTGTATAGTCTTGACCCTCTGTATTCTCACTTGTTCTTTTCAAGCTCCTCTTCATTTTTCTTGCCTTCTTGGCCAGTTCAACCATTTTATTTGTTTTCATGACTCACAACTCAAGTTTTTCTATATGACTACTATCTTGATTAGCACATGTATTGTGTGAACTGGGCCTACTAACCTCAATATTACACTTGGTTTCATTGTCTATTGTATTTATATTTTCCACATATACTGTTCTGTTTTTTTGTAAAACGATTGCCTGTAAACTTTCTCTTTCCATATGTTTTTAGCCTACCCATATTATATATTCACCAATAACTAGTACAAAATATTCAAAACAAACAACTGTTCACATACACAGCCAAAGATGGAAGAAAAACTAGCATCATTGGTGTTACAGTGGTACCGATAGGAAGCTTGAAAGATCCCTTACAAAACAAGGCCTAGTTCATAAATATCTGTTCAGTATTACAGAAATTATGATCGATTTTCTGAAAGTTTACGAAAAGGGGGGATGGCAAAATCTTAACACTCACTAATATAATAAGAAAGTTAGGTATAAAATACTTTTTAACTATATATTTGTAATCTAGAGGGCTGAAATTATAATAAAATGTAAAAATAAGAAAGTGAATTTTAGTCCCAATTGAATACCTTCTCACCTTAAAAAGAAGGAAAGAAGCAAAGACGAAAGAGAAAAAGAGAAAGAAAAAGAAAGAAAGAAACAAAGAAACAAAGAAGGAAAGAAAGAAGGAAAGAAAGAAAAGAAAAGAAAACGCAGAGGTCTGCGCGCTCGTATGTCTATGTATGTGTTATTTAACGTCTTCCAACCTAAAGTCATATTGGTCGATGAATAAGATGGGTGAAATTATGTTCAAATTAGCCCAGGGTCCATAGAGCGTACTGTTGTGCGACATTCATCTTTCAGGATAAGGGAAAGCCTGGGAAAAATCTTATCCGGATAAGTCGCCTTGACCAGATTCGAACTTGGAGCCTCTTGAATGTAAGGAGGATACAGTGCCCCACATCATAGAGGTGGGTTCTGTGTGTGTGTGCGTGTGTATGTGTGTGCATGTGTATCTGTGCGTGTGAGCGAGCGTGCGTGTGTCATCCTAACTCTAAGTCGGTTAAATACGAAACCTAGTATTTAAGTTCAGTATATTTCAAGGATGCAATACGAAGATTTTAAAAAAAATCCCCCTTAGATTATCCTTTATATGGAACATTTTCCTAAACTATTGATTTTTTAAAAAATGGTCTCTAACGTTTTGATTAAAATAGAGGTTTAAGATATTTTCTGACAAATCAGATGTATATCTTAAATGTTATGGAAATGTCCTCAGAAATTCTCTTCATTCTGGTCAACTTTTACTTAACTGATAAAACCATAAGTGACAGAGAAAATTTTACACAAGAATGTAGATTTGGTTAACGTTGTTTTTGTAGTATGAACCATTTCACATTGAATTTTCCGTTACTTATACTTTTTCAACTGTGAAGTCCTTAATTATCTTAATTATCTCATGGCCATGCAAAGAGAATTAATGGTATTTAAGGTTTAAATATCGCTTAAAGCTCACTATTTTGCCATATACCCCTTGCACGTGCAGGAAAATTAGCAATAAGATAATTTCTAAAAATGTTAATCTCGATTAACATAAAGTAGATCGAGGAATAAGCTTTTGCAATAATAGTTGTTATAAGAATAGAGAAAGTTAGAGTGCAACACATTTTTATACGAGTAGTGTTCCTCTTCATATTCACACGGATCAAATTTAAAGTTCTTGAAACTTCACGTGGCATTATTAATTTAACATACAGTTCCTTATTTCTCCTAAATTAATCGCTTTCCTCTGTGATCTTCATCCGAGTGAACAGACCTTTGTGCACTTATCTTGTTTCATTCCTTTCATTTTGATGAAATTGCACTTAAAAGGAATACTGAAATCTCTGAATTGCTGCTCACGGTAATCCCAGAATTCTGGGAAATGTCTTTGTGAATATCCTCTTTTGATCCACCGATATAAATTATAAATTGACGTCATAAGCATCATGAAAAAGAATATCAGAACGGTTCTTTCACGTCAGAAAAATTCATTTTTTAATCAAGGATGGCGAGGGATCAATGAATGCGGTGATAGATTATAGAAAAAGAGGAATTTTAGAAAATTTGAAAGTTCCACAAACGGGTTGGTGGACGCACTTTCAATGGCAATAAAGCCTTCAATCAATGCAGGAGGATCAAAGACTGATGGATGAAAGCGCGGCAGCAGAACCACGTTTGGATTTATTTACACAGAGTACGATATTTACACGTACACGTAGCTTGTCCAATGCAGAAGGGACAAACTGGAATGCTGCAGGCTAACAACGGAGTAAGGGCATAGAATTTTCCCTGTATATATTAAGAGGATGGTCTTATGGTTTGATTATATGTAGTTAACAGAATCTATTTTTTTAAAATTACGTAGCTGATAATGTTCTACCTATTTCTTCAAAGGATTTATTTGACAAAAAATTGCTTATGCTTACGTCGTTTCTTTGAAATTATCCTTTTGAATTATTTGGGATAGATTGGAAGACTATTACCCCCTCCCCCCACACACACAAATATATGTCCCATCGTCATTGAATTTCATCCTCAGAAGTAAAGCATATGCTGATATAATTACACCAATAACCATGAAAACCTATAGTGACTTTAAAGCAGAATTTGTGAAATTCTACATTTCACGAATAAGATAAGATCTCTCCCATCCATAACAAATCTAATGTTTCTCACCCAAACTTATTTCCTAATAACATCTGTATAACTGCATTTTGTGCTGTGTAGCCTTACCATATTTATTCTTTGAACTGAATAATTATGAATTGTTTTTTTATTTTCCTCTCTGGTAATTATATTTCGATCACAAACATTTTTATTTCGCACAAAATATTTTCTGGAATTTTTATATGACATTTGAAATACCAATAAAAGCCTAAAGGAAATTATGCCTTCACTAATACGTTTAACAATTTGCTGTTCCCTAGGTTATCTTTTCTAATGCCGCATCAGGATATATGCATATAGAGCAGAAAATATTTTTGCACTACTTACAAAAAATAAAAACAATTTAAAAAAATAAATATAGGAGCCAAACCAACAGAAAACTTGTTTTCAGTATGTACAGAGAACCAACGATACACGATTTACTTATTCTGGTATATTTTAATATTTTATCACCATTTTTTTTAAATTGCACAATCTCAACCTTTTAAAATCTATAATTCAAAATAAGTTTGTTTTTGTGTAAAGTCTTAACATATGTGGTTTTGACTTAAACTATGGAGCAATAAATTGTTGAAATCTTAAATAATCTATGTTTTTCGAACCTGCTAATGCCACAATTTTCCAAGCTCGGAAATTTACTTCCCTGGCATTCTAAAATTGTGTTTTCAAACATTCAAATGCACGTAAGTTACTTTTGAAAACACCATGCATAAATAGTTGTAAATTCTAAGCAATTTTCCAAAATTTATAAAACTTACATGAGGAAAGCCGAGAAGTGGCCACAATTTTACAACTTATATATCTTTTATTTTCCCTTATATTCAACATGGTAACTTTTTTTGTCTGTTTTTACTATGTTTGGACTGTAAAAAAGCAATACTTAAACTTAAATGCTTAAGTAGAGTAATAAAAATAACTACTGTAGTATTACAAATGTTAGAGATCAAAACTAATAATACATATGCAAGAGAAAACGTTGGGATTTTTTTAATTTATAAACTGAACAATTTGATGACATTTTGGCACTCTGTTCCCTTATAATATCTGAATAATAAGCATAAAATTAGTATGTGCAGCAAATGACAGAGGAACTGTTTTAAGTTCCGATATTTCGAATGATTTTGTGTTGGAGGTAGCGTTTAGTGATCATTCCACTGTTCACATGTCTAGGGTCAACGAGACGTTAGTGCCGCACGAGAGGACGAAAAAAAAGTTGTCTTCTACAGGACAACAGTGATGGATTTGCAGGATTTGTGTCGGAGGATCGCAGTGTTGGAGATGCTAGAAAGCATGAAGATGAATGTAGCCTGTGCATCTGTCATGCTATAACATATTCTAGTGCCATACCAAACTTATGGAAGTTCCGTTCATTCGCTACAACCGACATTGTTTTTTTCAACGGTTATTAAACTCTCACTGATAATTTTTCTCTATTCATACCGGATTTATCATAAATAATCCCACCAGAGGGCTCGAATCTATCTAATAAAATTCTAACGTCGCATGGGGATTAATAACATTATTCCATTAATAAAATGTAGAGATTATAATAATTATTTTCTTATCTGTATGTAAAATTAAGTCACTATTGTTAGTTTTCACATCACGCAACTCTTTAACACTTGAATGTATTACGGAATACTAAGCTATGCTACCAACAGTGAGAATCGGAAAACAATTAACCTCAGGGTTAAGATAAGCTAAAATCAGAGCACAATAAATACAGATTTTAAAAGGGCATGGTATATTTGGAAATAAGCACGTGTATTGATTAAAACATTATTCAAAGTTGAAAGCTGAAGGCATCTGCTGTTTTGCGATCACGCAAGCAGAAGTGGCCTGGAGTGTTAGAACTGTTGAGGTTTTAATATTCCCTCATTTTTCCAGAATTGTGAATGGTGCTATTAATTCATTTGGAGAGTGAACACATATCGACGTTTATATTAATTTTTATTTTCTGTAATGTGCTTACAATAACTAGAAGTAATCTGTTCCATACTGAGATCTCATTTATTTCACTTGAGCTTACTTGAAACCCCTTCAAAAATTGTATGTGTTGCACAACGCAAAAACAAAATGTCGGCTCAACAACAAACATGGTTCACACAGATTTTTAAAGAAACTACCCTTTACATGAAAAATGTTTTTAAAACTTCATTTTTCCAAAAATGGCTCAAACGAATATGATTAAAATACCACACGTACAGATATTTTACGACGAATGAAATGAGATATATCTTCCATTTTCTGTAAACGACCTCTGAAGTGCTCTCATTTTGAATGAGTTTTGCATAACTGGTAAGCCGTAAGAGATAGACAAACTTACTATTTAAAAATGGAAATTTCGTTAATTTATACCGTTTATTCCAAATGTAATTTTTTTTGTAACGATAATCACTAAAATTGTATAGGTTAATAAAGAGAGAATGGGGAAGAGACAGATATATAGAACAGTGTAACAGGCAAGAGAGGGAAGGAATGACTTGGAGTAGAACAGGATCGATGTTCATGCGAGTACTAAGAAGTAGCAGGATAGAAATGTGTGAATTATGTGGAGAAACAGAAAGCACAGTTCATATTTTGATGAAGTGTAAAGAGCTAACAGCATGGAGACTCAAAGTATGGGAGAAGAAATGGGAAAAGATACAGAGCGAGCTGATGGCCATAAAAATGGTTACGGGGGAAAATGAAAGTAGAAACAGAAATATAGGGAAACTGTTTTGGAAGGCTAAAGAGAAATGGTTGAGAAAAGTAACGAGTGGAAAAGAAAATATGCTGGGATAAGGGAAACAGCAAACTAGAGTAGAGGATGGAAGGGTAACTATGATACAAGGCTAAAAGGGCTGGGAGCCAAGCAGGCTGAACTAGCAGGGTTAATAAGGGAAACGGCACCAAAATTTATACAACTAGACTTAGAAATATGTATGCAATGTAGGTAAATATTGTAAATAGCATGTTGTTTAAATAAATTCATTTCTATTGTAACGATAATCATTTTTCAGCTATTCCCACCTATTGGTTTGAATTTTCAAATATTTATTTCAAATGGGATCTTTTGCCCCTTTCTTGTCGTGCAAAGAGATTGGAATGTCAAAGACTTCACATAGTGATCAGCTCTTAAAAGATTTGACTATCGCTTAAGCCTATGATATTCTATTCCCATTGTACCTAGAAGAAAATGTGTAATACAAATATTCTTACAAACGTCTGTTTCGATTAATACGATTTAGATAGAACAATAAGCGTTTATAAGTACAAATGTGAGTAGAGAAAGTCATGCGAGTGCAACACATTCAAGTTTACCCCTGTATTCCCATCTGAATCATGTTTTGATGCTGCTGTTGAGTGACATAAACCATCACAGCATACTGACACTACTACGGTTCAGTAAGGAGCTGACATTTTATCGGATAAAGTAATATCCTTTAAAGTATAAATGACCGAAAAATAACATCCTTCAGAAATATACATAAAACATTTAATGGCATCACACCTGTACAAAAATGGCTGAAAAGTGTTTCCTTTTTTAAAATGTTCCTTTCTCAGTATTAAGTTTGACTTGTGGGAGCATATTTTTAAACAATGAGTTAATTTTGGTTTTATTTGCATTATTACTTGAGAAAGACACTGTAAATACCTAATAGTTTGGATTATCCACTGTTAAATAGTAGTAGTCTTGTTTAAAAAAATCACTAAATTTACTAGGAATGAAATTCCTTTACACCGGTAGCGCTGATACGATCCAGTCAATTGACATTGTCGTTAGCAAACAAAACATTAATATTGAAAAAAAAAAAAAAATAAACTACCGTGTCTCAAAAAGTTAATGTCATACAAAGGGAAATGAGAACTGTCTAACCTTAAAATTTTGATGTAAGAAAGTACAATATTAACGTTTTCCAATAACTATACATATACAAATTTGTCTTCACTTGGTACAGCGACAAACTCATATTAATTGCAAAATGTAGGTATTCTCTAACTTGATTAAGGTTAAAGAAACAGTATTGGCATTTCTGCAATCCTGTCGCCTTCTCAGATAAATTTTCATTTCGTGCTTAATCTTAAACATTCATAAACGTAACTGGCTCATAGTGAATTGCGTAGCTACTTATATGTGAGACAGAAAAGTACCTGTTAGCATCATTCATGTATCTCTCGTCTTTTTATACTTTTCTATTTGAATCCATAACACTTGTATAACACTTGTCATTAATATTTTAATTCTTTTTTTTTTTTCCTTCACAAAATTATTTCTTTTCTGCAAGTTCTTAGTTTAACCGTGTTGTAACGGTTGGAATATATTATAGGATACCCGATGCTTCAACCACTATAAGTAGATTTAAAACTGGTTACTAAGAAATTTAACCATATATTTTCATCATTCTTCTTTCTAGCAATTCTGCTGTACATCGGAAAAAAGCCTCTTTTTTCGGCTCGTTCTAAAATAGAATGTTTCTTATATTTGAACTTACGAGGGTCGGCTAATGAGTCCCGGGCAGATGGCGCCACTGGGCCAGTTTGGCGGACATCATCATATAGTTTAACTCTAGTTTGTATCCATAGTTACATGCCACTGGCTTCTTTAGTTTAGGAATGAGAGCATTTTAAACAAGATGCGTGTAGAGGTTTCACGAAAATGGAGGATGTGGACAAACGAACAGTAATTAAATACTTCCATTTGAAAGCTTTAACGCCTAAAGAAATCAAAGAGGAAACGAACAGTACATTGAAAGACTCTGCCCTTCATATACAATGATTAAAAGGTGGAATGCAGAGTTTAAAATGGGATGTAAGAGCTTTTGTGATAAGCCTTGCTCTGGACGCCCTGTGGAAGACAACTCCAGAGGCCATTGAAAAAATTCATCGTTTAGTTAGTACTGGAAGACCACAGATTAAAGTTGTTTGAGATAGCAGAGGCTGCAAACATATCAAAAGAACTTGCAGATAATGTTTTAAATAATGTTTTGGGCTTTCACAAGGTCTGTGCAAGATGGGTGCCGCGTTTGTTGACACTTGATCAAAAGTTGCAAAGAAAACCTGTTTCTGTTAAAAATATGGAGCTCTACCGTAAAGATCCCACTGAATTTTTGAGACGGCTTATTACCATGGATGAAACTTGAATACATCACTCCAGACAGCATGTCACAGAGTAAACAGTGGATTGCGCCAGGTGACCCAACTCCAAAAAAGACAAAGTCAATTTTGTCAGCTAACAAGGCTAAGGCGGATGTTCTCTGGTACGCATGGGGAATTATTTTTATTGTTTACTTGGAAAAGTGTAAAAGTATCTCTGGTGACTACTACGCAAGTTTAATATAACGTTTGAATGATGCGATGAAAAAAAAAAAAAGAGACCTCATTTGGCATATAATCTTGTTTCTTGTTTCTTCACGACAGTGCTCCGGCCCCATCATTCAGTCATTGCAATGGGAAAAACATATTCGCCAGATCCAGCACCCAGTGACTACCATCTGTTCCGGAATCTCAAAAAAATTTCTTGGAGGAAGGTTTCATAACAACGAAGGCATTGATGCGGTAAAAGCTATTTTGAGGACTATAATAAATCGGATTACAGAGATGGTTTAATTAAATTAAAACACAGATATGACAAAAGCATTAGCCTGGAGAGTATGTTGAGAATTAAAAGAAAATGTGAAGTTTATTATTATTATTATTATTATTATTATTATTATTATTATTATTATTATTATTATTATTATTATTATTATTATTATTATTATTATTATTATTATTTATTATTATTATTATTTATTATTATTATTATTTATTATTATTATTTATTATTATTATTTATTATTATTATTTATTATTATTATTTATTATTATTTATTATTATTATTTATTATTATTATTTATTATTATTATTTATTATTATTATTTATTATTATTTATTATTTATTATTATTTATTATTATTATTATTATTATTATTATTATTATTATTATTATTATTATTATTATTATTATTATTATTATTATTATTATTATTATTATTATTTTGAGTCCCGGTACTTATCGGCCGATCCTCGTATATAATAATAAAATACAAACATATAGCACAATCTCTTTAAGTAAGAGCATTTTTTTACAACTTGGAAAATCAGGTCTATTTTAAAACTTTCTAATGTAAAACTAATTGTAAGAAACCTTATGTGTATGGACTTTTATTGTATAACATTTTACAAAGAACTGAACAGTAAGCGATATTTTGAATAGATTATTTGGCAACCAATTTCCCAATTTTCGGGAAAACATAATATGGATTTAAGGTATATGACATACAAAAAGTGTTACGTGTAACAATCGCTTTGACAAGTCTTGCATGAAACGCGCACACATACATTTTAAAAATTAATTTTTTGTCTAGAGTAGTCCATTATACCCGTGAATAATCATTATTCATTCAAAATCGAGAACTGCCGGAAAAAATGTCAATCATAATTTTTATTTCAGGTGTTTCAAGCTGAATTGTTAATAGCGCAACGTTATCATGATTTTTTTTCCTCTTTCAACATATTTTCATATACCAGATGAAGCATGAAATCAATAAAGGAGAATAAAAATATACTTACTGACTGGTACATTATCATAAGTAATGTCATCAGTAGTTTTGAAATTGCCGGTCGCTCGCCTCGGTAGCGTAGATGGTAGCATGTCTGCCTCACGTTCAAAAGGTCCGGAGTTCGAATCTCGGTCAGGGTGAGTTACCTAGATAAGGTTTTTTCGGTCAGGGCGAGTTACCTGGATAAGGTTTTTTCGGGGTTTTCCCTTATCCTGAAAGACGAATGTCGGGTAACTCTAAGCTCCATGGACCCCGGACGCATTGAGTATCCCTTCACCCATTTCATTCATCGTCCGATATGACTAAATGTTGGAGGACGTAAATTACACACACAAAAAATGCCGATAAATTCACGAACGACGAAGTCGCGAGGGAATTTATGTAGCGAAGTTGAAAACGACGAGTTGCATTTGTAGAGACTATTTCACGAATAAAACAAATTGTTAAAAGCAATAAAACAAAGTTATTTGATTCCCTAAATGACATAGTCCTACATTAGCACATGAATGAAACTTAACCTCACGTCACGACATACAAGATTAATAGTTCTTACAGGCCGTGCAGAAGTTAACACTGCTAAAAGCAACTTTGGTCTTAAAGTCATTAGGTGGCGTTGATTGATTATAAGAAAATAATAAAGTAACATAACCTCTTCATGTGATCGTTATACCCAACTGCAAAGGAACGTGTGATAATTGCTGAGTGATAATTGTGCATGGTGTACAATTGTCGATTTAGAGAGCAGCGATTGGTCGGTATTTGACAAATTAGACGAAACTTGATTGGTCTATACGAGGATAGTGACGTATGTGTGAAATACTCTTACTACACTATAGATCAATGCATATTAATTCTCTGAGAATTAGGTTTTTGACAAAGCTTACATTATCGGAATATATACAACCTTAAATTACAGCTTCAGAAATAAAATAATTAATGCTATAAAAATGAGTACTTTTTGTGGGTGTAGTCGCCCGCACATGCTACTAGCAAAGTTAACAGACCATAGTTTGCATTATACCTTTCATATTAATCAAATACTGATAGTACTTTATAGCACATTTAGACTTAGAGTTTAACGTTGCCTTCATAAATCGCATTTTATGGAAGATATTTATGAAACATGGGAAGCAAAGGTAACCTTATCGTATGTAATGTGCGATAGCTAACTGCCGTATTTTTTTAAAAGTAAATGACTTTAATCGAGCACATCAAGTGAAAATAAATTTGATATACAGTTTTTAAGTTTCATGAATTAAACGAAAAGGTGTAGGGGGAAAACTCTATAGTTGTGGGTGTATGTGTGTGAACAGCATTAACTCAAAAACGAGAAGTTGGTTAAATACCAAACTTTGTACTTGAATTCAGCACCTTTCAAGGATGGGACAAAAAGTGTCCAAGAACCTCTGCTCCTGTAACTACCCTTTACACGGAAAAATTCTATAAAAAGTTGATTTTCTCAAAACAAACCCTAACGATTTGATTAAAATACCATGTGTTAAGATATGTTCATCATAAATTAAATGCATGTCTTCAATTTTATAGGAATAGCTTCTAGTCTTCTTCATTTTGGGTGCTTTTTGCGTAATTGATTAACTGTAAGAGCCTCCATCTTACCACACAAAAGACGTAGATCTCCTTAAAGCACACAACTTATGTCAAATCCAGCTTTTTTTTGGGGGGGGGGTAATTATTTTCAGTATGTTTTTTGTTGTTGATTTGAATGTTAAAATACATTTTATTTTTACAAACAGGAACTCATTCTTTTTCTTTTTAATATCCTGGGCATGCAAAGAAAATGGAATGTCAAAGCCATCCCATAACGATCAACACTTAAGAGTATTTCTGTATTCTGCTATTCCGATTGTACCTCAATTGAAGAATTGGCGATTCTGGAATAATTTGTACAAGAATGGAGAAAGTCAGTGTGAATGCACACATTAGATTTTTATTTCAGCGAAACTGGCTTGATGTCAAGGAAAAGGACCTTTGGTGTACAAGGTCACTTATTCCGATAATTTCGTCGCCTAGTAACTAAAAATCACTATCCATTTTGTAGGTTAAGGCAGTATGATTAAATTTGAATGAACCCTGATTTTCTTTGGCGCAAAAGCTTCCTTGAATATGTACATAATGTGGAAATAAAAATCGTAAAATGTGTAAGTTAAGGAAGCCATAGTTCATAAAGCATGTGACTATTAAGTACAACTTGCCTAGGCCAAAATCTAAAGAAAGTCGATGTTGAGGTTCTGCTTATGTAATAGATACAAGTAACACTTAATATGACTGCGAATACAGGCATTAGAGTAAAGTTCTTGTGGTTGAGATAGAAAGCAACGGAATGCGCCGAATGAGATGCAAAGAGTTTGCAATTTGGTTCAGGCAGACGCCCAGAGCAGCAAAAATGGTAATAGCATGACTGGATAAGTCTGGAAAGTCATAGCTCGAACCCGGCTGTAACTACTGCCTCTTTCCAAGTTTTGGCCGTGAATTTGTATTCTATAGGGCATAACTCCATATAGAAAACGTAAACGTAAGTAAATCCAGAATCCAACAACACGCCTTCAGATTTAGTCAGTTTGACAAAATAATTTATTACAGGTATTTCTTACTTCATCTCAAATGATGTTAGAAAATATGCGAGTGAAGGTTTTGTTTTAAAGTTGATTGATGAGGCTTCCTGTTGCATTTCGGGATAATGTCTTATAATATTCCTATTAAAAGTGATTTAGTTAATAATGATAAATTACTGTTCAGCAGCGATTTTAAATTATTCAGTGTGAATTTGCCTGTAAGCATGATGAAAAGGCAAAACATAATTGCTGCTTATATCAAAAGAAAAATTGTTACTGCTGAATCAGTTACATGTGTAATCGTTCTAATAAGCCCTGAGAAGTACATTAGCACTTGCCTTAGACGCTTAGTTAGTGAAAAGAAAGTATTTCACCTCTCTCATATTTATTAATCTTGAAGTAATCGAATAGTAAATTCTTAAACACGTCAGTAATTAATATTTATTAGTCTCTCTTTTAGTCTATTTTAGTATTAGTCGTCTTTACTGCAAGGAACGATTTTCTTCTGTCATTATGTTTTTTGTATTTCTATGAGCAGATTTTGTAGTTGTTGCGTGATCTATAATTTTTGTCGCAGTGTACCTATAACAATGGTATAAAAATAATGAGGGTTTATTGTAGTTAAATAAAATTCAACAATCACTAACTCGAAAATCGCAATGATTTTTTAAAATGTTCTGAAAATACAAAAATATAACAATCTTTTAACATACTTGCACGGTACTATATTTCCATCTGTTAAGAGAAGGATTTCCATTAAACCATCATTCAAATTCCATCAGACTAAATAAGCTTTATTGCTCTTCTCCTGCCCGACTCGGTAGTGTGGTGGTAGAGTGTCTGCCTCACGTTCAAGAGGTCCCGAGTTCGAATCTCGGTTAGGGTGAGTTACCTGGATAAGGTTTTTCTGGGGTTTTCCCTTATCCCTAAAGACGAATGTTGGGTAACTCTAAGCTCTATGGACCCTGGGCTCATTTGAGCATCATTTCACCCATTCCGTTCATCGTCCGATATGATTTGACGTTGGAGGACGTAAATTACCCCCAAAAAAAAAAAAACACCTCTTCTCCATCGGCATTGTCATATCATCTTTCCTACTGCACACATTTCAGAAATTACGATTAGCAGTACATTATTACAAGTTAAGTGGAAATGGCATTTTAGGAGATGTTATCGTTGTGGCAAACGGATTCTTTTGCATTATTATTACAAACCATATCAAGTTTTATGATGCAACAGCCACACCGAAATTTACCGCATGATTGTTGAACGCCATTTAGTTGAAGTTGTTGTAGGGCATATGTTAACAGGAAGTGACAACTGTTTATAGCTACGTTTTGATTTTTCGGCGACCTTTTATGGATACAGAAACATGACAGATAAGTCCTACACAAACAGAGCAATGAAAGGAAAATTTTCTGGTATGCTTCTCTTAAAGTATCAGGGTAAAATAAATATACAAATCATTGCTTAAAAAGTAAAATGTACATGAATATGTTCAAATGAAACATGCCCTAATCCCTTTTAATATGCATTTATAGCACTATGAAACTTCCGTAATAAATTACTTACAATGTTGAATAAATGTATTACATTCATATGCTTAACTATCAAGGAATAAAACATGCAATTATGCAAGAATCCGAGCTCTAGTTATCACTGAGGCGTTAACAGCAGCGCAAGGGAAGTGGGGAACAAGGATCTGATATACTTCATAAAGATTACATCATTGTTCATCTTGTGAAAACTTAAGGAATATTTTGGAAATGGCTAATGTACAGCTGATGCAAATTGTATATGTATGGAAATAAACTCTACAAATCTTTTCTACCTCTTATAGGAATGTGAAAATCAAAAATAATGAGGACTTCGACGTCTATTCACAGAAAATTCAAGACACGTTTCAAGGAAATATCTCGTTTGCTCTGTAATATTTCAATCAAACCGTTCAACATTTTCATAAAAAAGAAACCATGTTTTTATCATATGAAGTATGTTTTTGAATAGTAACATTTTCTGGAAAATCTTCACCGGAAAATTGTGTCTAATCTAAATATGAAGTAAATCTCAGTATCGAATGTTTGAACAGAAAGCAACGCTCCCTCTTCCAACCACTGGGAAGCGGCAGAAAAAACAAAAATAGGGGAAGGGAAAAATAATAATCCTGCTGAATTATAAGCACCTAAACGCTGCTGCCTGTACTGGCCCAGCATCCTCCGCTCTTGATGAAATTAAACGCTGCAGCTCAGCATGTCCAATGAGATTATCAGTATACAGGTCATCGAGTTTTTCCTCTCAAAGAACTAGAGACTCTTGATTGGACAGGAAGCATCAGATTGGGATCGGGATTTCCTCATGGGAAGCTCTGACACTTTCAAGATTATAATACAGCAGAAACTGCAGGAAGCCTTCAAGTGGTGCCTCACACTTCTAAATTTCCAGAGGAGGCCTTCTACAGCTCCCTTTCTTTGTCGGCACTTTCAATTTCCCAAGCTGGTTTCCTTTGAGTACGAAGATCGATATTAATAATTAAACACAACCCAAACAAACTCAAGATCATTTTTTTTTCTATTTTCTGTCATAATACTGGTTAGTCAGATCACACCTCAAGGGATTAAAAAAAATATAGCTTAATTTTGCAATAAACCATAGATACGAATTTATTTATTTATTTATTTATTTATTTATTTATTTGTTTATTTATTTATTTATACATCCTTTAAAATCAAATCTGTACAGAGTACCTTGATATAGGATACGTCAGTAAATTTACACGTAATATTAGAAAGTTAAACATCAAATATACCTAACATACATTCAATAATAATGTAACACAAATTGGATATAATTATAAATTAGAGAAATGAACAAGCTAAGTAAATTCATATTTTGTGGTTATTTGGGTTTGTTAAAATGCAGATATTCCTTTACTGAATACTGTGTTTAAACAAACACTTCGGAGTGTTTTAATAGTATCAAAGTACCTAGCACATATTAATATATTAACGTCATGTCAAGACACAGAAGAAGAAAAAGCAAGCAAATATAGTTAATTTCAGCTGGGTATTTTCTTTCTTTCTTTCTTTCTTTCTTTCTTTCTTTCTTTCTTTCTTTCTTTCTTTCTTTCTTTCTTTCTTTCTTTCTTTCTTTCTTTCTTTCTTTCTTTCTTTCTTTCTTTCTTTCTTTCTTTCTTTCTTTCCTTCTTTCCTTCTTTCCTTCTTTCTTTCTTTCTTTCTTTCTTTTCTTCCTTCTTTCCTTCTTTCTTGCTTTCTTTCCTTTCCTCCTTTCCTTCTTTCTTTCTTTCCTTCCTTTCCTTCCTTCTTTCTTTCTTTCCTTCCTTCTTTCCTTCTTATTTCTTTCCTTCTGTCTGTCTTTCTTAACTTCTTTGTTTGTTTCTTTCTTTCTTCCCTTCTTCCTTTTTTCTTTCGTTCCTTCTTTCGTTCCTCCCTCTCTCCCTCCTTCCTCACTTCCTCCCTTTTTTGTTAATAATACAATAGACTTTATAATATGATTTGAATTCGTATGATTCCTTAGAATAATTATTTTAGGAGGGGTTCTAGATAAAGTCCCAAAATTTTAACCAGTTTGAACCATACATACTTGACAAGCTCCCAGATACGAGTATAAAATGCTATCTCCGTAAATGTAACGATGCATGAGTTGTTTCATTCTTACTGACAAAAAGAGGACAAAACATATTCTTCACTTGTAGTGAACGAGCCTAAAATCAGTCCTTCTGATTTACCGCTTGCCCACAGGTAAAAAATCCACTTTGAGGTCCACTAAATCTCAAAACTGAAGATATACATAAATAGAGAGAGAGCGAGAGAGAGAGAGAGCACTATTTAAAACAAAAAGCCGGATAAATAGCAAACTTTGTTGTGAGGGATTTTCATGATGGAGGTTTTCATGGTGTATCCCTAATTCGAAATAACCGTTTACACAAAATGAATGTCTGTTCTTTTTTTATTAAAATGTCATATGACAGAGATATCTGGATGGTATAAATGTTTACCTTGAACATTCTCTAAATATCCTGCGGTCTTTTATTCTTACTGAATTGTATATAGCCGCAAGACATACAGGAAATATCCTGATCATTTTATTACAGACATTTATGATTATTAAAGCTATCCTCGGAGATCAGGGCATTATAGACGTCAAAATATGTGTAAATAAAACGAACCAATACTTTTACTTACTTTTTCAGATACTTCCATAGATACCTATGTGCTTTAATTTCTTTGGAGAATACTCTTTCATTTATGCAAATATCAGCGTCATCTGTCTGGCACCTCCATGGGTCAGAAAACCTAGAAGTACACGTGAAGGATGAGAGGAGGAAACGGAATGAAAGAGAAATGATGGAAGGGAAACCGTGGTGCATAGAAACCAACACAGGGTTTGTCTGCTGACCAGAGGAAACCATGATAATCCCAAGGTCAAAGTGAACTGTCGGCGAGAATCGAATCCGGAATCTCCAGTATGCAAGTCTCACAGCTAGCTTTCTTTCTCTCGAGCACATGCGCCTATACGTATTTTCTTCACTTTTAGTCCTCGCTATGAATCAAACTATTATTTTACCTGATTTATGGATTATAATTTCTTCTATATCCGAAACTAACTGTATTACAGCAAAAGTTATATGTAATTTCATCACTCATGTGTCTTCTATTAGCGCATTAAGTGTTCATTCCGTATACTTTATGTACCAGTAATAGGATTAGGATTTTACTAGAGAGAGGATTCGGTACATAGGCTACCATGCTGGGCCCATTGTGCCTATGCCCCCGTACCTCCGGGTAGAAGGACGAGGCGAGAGGAGACAGAGGGCGGCCGACCCAAGGAGCCACGGCAGTGTAGAGGGCAGGGTCTCTTCAGTGTACTTAGAGACTTCCCCCGACAGGCCAGGGCAACGGACACGCTCCCCTACTGTGGGACGGCAACGAGCCCAGCAGCCGAGCCCCAAAGGTCCCAGGCAGCCGATCCGAGCCCCAAAGGTCCCTGGCCGGCGATCCCGAAATGGTCCCAGCAGAGGCGCGGAGGCTGGCAAAGACCTACCGGAGGAGGAAATAGTTTACCTCATATCATCCTACCATGCAACGCCAAGACACCCGCCGACACTTCTACCTTGAAAGAGACCACCAGATGAGAGATGATGTGATATGATAATGGAGATGAAATGGAGGATCAGGAAATTCGGGGTATGTAATTAACCTACCCAGCATTCGCCTAGCGACCCGGACGTCCCCAGTGCGGGCCACAGACGAAATCGCCTGAGCCATCCCGTTTGTTATGTAGCAGTTTAGTGGCATTAACCATTCCCAAAATATTGGCCTGGATTCATTTTATTATTTTTACACTAAGCAGTGTATCTGAAATTTGAAGTCTAGCCTAGTTGCAACTTCCTGCCCTGTATAGGTTATTGATAACCAGAAACCCACATCATTCATTTCCACCCTAGGTCATCAGAAAAACTATTAATTTAAATCTATCAAGTATTCATATCAAATATATATTAGCCGTCCCCCGTGGTCTAGGTTTAACATGCTAGCCCCTACTTCTAGGGGTGGAGGACAGTGCTTTTTTCGGGCGTAAAAATCCCTAGCATGGTTTCCTTCGGAAAGGTAGTAAAACCGATGGTCCCGTGTCGCAGATTTACAACCTAAGCCTGGTAAAGAGGCGTCTGTGCAAAATTAAGTAGTCTTTGAATGAGAGAACAGCAAGAGCGACCATAAGTAAAAACTGAATTTACATATCTATTATAACGTTGCAAGGTGGGGATAGTAAAATATGGCAGCAGTATTGTTGCATGGGGATAAGCTGAACAACACCATATATGTGCAGACATAGAAATGCATTTGTGAGTCGTTTCCCAACATTAAGACGTCACATGCCCTATTTTCGCAGTATGGTTTTGGCAGCTGGTCGCAGTACATAAACTAGTCCTATATGCGTTTCTTGAAGTATTTCAAAGGTAATTATTTACTATAACTGCTAACGCCCAGTTCTTGTATTGCCTTTTAGTAGTCTTGATGTGACATTCATGAAAGCGATTCATAACCCTATGGTTAACAAGTCAGAAAGTTGCACTTAAATGTTGCAAGTAACACTACAAGCATCGCATTTTATTCACTAAATGGTTTTGTAATGCAGAGATGTTTTAATTTGGTGCAAGGAGCATATGATAACCCTTGCACCATACATACTGATTACCACAGATATCTACATAGTTAGCCTGCAGCTATACACACAGCGTTGTATGGTGGTGCAGCAGATGCTTTGGTTTTTGTGTTCGATGCCAAGCCAGTAAAACGGGAATTTGTGTGCTCAAATTTGACAGCTGAATGTCAGTGGTTTAATTGGCACTAATACTGCAGGAGTAAGCCCTGCACATCGGCAAACGTAGCTTTAATACTTTTACATTATGTGTTGAAACCTATTTGAATACATGGACCTTGCTTATCCTAACTTGATTAATCCAGAATTCTTTTTTATCTGGATTGAGTTTTTGCTGAAAACAAGTGACATGGTATGAAAAAGGTGTCATTTTCTTATTCGTGCTAGTGCCAATACAAATGCATATATAGATTAGTAGGTCATATTCATTTAATGGTTTCTGGATTATCTATATTTTGGTTAACTCGGCTAACCTCCGGAATAGTCCGAATAAACAAAGTTATTTATATTTTTTGCACTAGCTGTGATCTATGTTAATCTGTACATCGATTTGGACCCCTCTCCTTTTTTTTTTAATTTACGTCCTCCAACTTTAGGTCATATCGGACGACTAGTGAAATGGGTGAAGTGATGCTCAAATGTGCCCATGGTCCATGGAGCTTAGAGTTATCCGGACATTCGTCTTTCAGGATGAGGGAAAACCCCGGAAAAACCTTATCCAGGTAACTCACCCTGACCGAGAATCGAACTCGGGATCTCTTGAACGAGAGGCAGACATGCTACCATCTACGCTACCGAGGCGGGCCCTCTCCCTTTCGCCAAGCTTTTGGTACGTTTACATTATATATATATATATACATGCAGACTATTAATTCTTTATTTCCGTAATTCGTATCGTTAATTCAGATGTAATGACTAATATTCTGTTCATTTACTGTGTTAAATAATCTGTGATTTAGCTGAGTCTGAGCCAGGTTCTTGATATCCAGTCACCTAACAATAATAATGCAATAATTCACGCCATTTAAATCTATACTAATACAGTAAAACCTGCCTAAAACGGAGCTTTATATGCCGGAAACCGGAAAAAATGAAAAATAAGGTTCTGAGCGGAGTCATTTCCCGTGTAAAATTACACTTACTGTAAGCCGGAAAACTGCCTAACGCGGAAACGGAAATATTTTCTGGAACCGTTTGCGTAAATAACTTGATTAAAACAGTTTACTTTATGTGCAATCGATTACAATGTACGTATTTTAAAAAGTGCAATAATTTTGAGGGCAACTGCACTTGCACCGAAGTTCTATGAAGCATAAAGTCATAAACTGCAATCCTTCGAGGAAAAGAGAAGGAAAACAAAACATTATCACTTTCAACTCTCTTCCAACACACCTGGTAAAGGTACAACTATTGCAAGTATGTTCGTTCTGAGTGTCGTTCTTACAAGTGATTAAGTACGAGTGGAAGAAAACTTTGAACTTTGGTGATTTTTAAAAACATTGTATATAAACAAATTCTATAAAATGAGTTCTAAACAAGAGACTTTATCCTGAAGTAAATATATTAAAGTTATTGAAGAACATGACAAGAACAAACGTCGAACTAAAGAATTAACTGTTGTTTAAAGTGGGAAAATTTCAGATTAATAATATTTTGAAAAACAAAATTACAATTAAAGACGAGTGGTTAAAGGAACAGCAGGGCATGTGAAACGCATTACAAAATCTACAAAGTATAACGAGCTAAATCGTGCTATGTTCGAGTGGTTTGTTAGTGCGCGCGCGCTAAAGGAATTCCCATTTCTGGACCATTGCTTTAGACTCAATCTTTAGAGACACCAAGAAAATTAGGCAAACACCATTTCAGAGCTTCCAATGGATGCCTCGAGTTTCAAATATCGCCATACCATTGTTTTGAATGCTGTGTGCGGTGAAGCAAATGATGACATGCAATCTGCAAGTTGCAGATTGGAAAGGGGCAATTGAAAGCAGAGAAACTAGGCGATAAATTACAATTATTGTACGTAAGTTGAAAATATAGTACTGTGACTTCGTGTGTTCGTAGAATTAAAAGTCCAATTTGCCGAAATTCTAAATGTTCTTTATTTGCGTAGAAACACTCTGCGTAGCGGCAGAATTACATCACATATCACAATCTACAATACCAAGGTCTATGCTTACAGCTTACTCAACTTCCACTGTTGACAACACTCTTGTTACATGTCTTTACAGCAACTCCCAGCTGTTCTCTGCTTATCTCTCCCGCAACTGTTTTACAACTCACGACTGACTTACAACTCTCTCTTGTTTCACAACTCTCAACTCCATTCTTGGCGAGTCGTCGCCTCTTTAAATACCTCACCGATCCTTTTGTGTAAACAAGCCCCGCGATCGTAGATACGGGTTCGCGACAGTACTAATATATATCAACCTATTATTATTTACACTTCATTCTATATTATTCCTTCACTGTAAACCTGTGCGACTATTTCGTAATTTCTTTGTATTCACTCACAAACCTCTGTAAGACGGAAACCAGTGTAAACGGCACAATGGCGTCCCGTTTTAGATTTTACTGCATAAGGATAAAAACGTTGTCGCCCTCAAAAATCCCTGCTCTTCCTGACGGACATAGCTTATAATAAGGCAACTTCTATCTAGTTGCAGCTCCTAAAGTCCAAAGTCCCGAGTATTTATAAAGGTTTGGTTACCAAAACTTCGGACTCATAAAAAAAAAATACTTGCAGTTATGGCTTTGGCTTTCCTGTTTATTGTTATCCCACGAGAATGATAGTAAAACGTTATTCCAGGCAACATACATAGTACCATTGGTTGCCGGTTAGAATCGGTGCATATCCTATGCAACATAGCTGGAATCTAGGGTTTAGGGTTGTTTTTGCTTTCTGTCAGATATTCAGGAGGGGGTGCTAAGTCCCCTTTAATGTTTTATTCTCTAATTATTTTTATTGTGCTGGTACAGACCTTAGAGTAAATACATATATACTCCGTAATACTGTCCTTTGGGAACAAAAAAGTACCTTGTTTTATTTGCTGTGAGTCCACTATTGTAGTATCGTACGTAAGGCATATAAAACACTTATAAACATCACGTAATAGACTGGTCTTAGTTTTCAAAACATTTAATATCCTAAATAATAACATTAATTGCAATTTCAATCTTTTAACATTAAATTTTGTTTTATTATTTGCAAGGACTTCATTTTAAACGTAGTGATTCTATAAAACATTAATTATAATATGCTATAATTACTACACAAACTGTAATATGTTGTAAATTTCAGTTCTCAGTTATTGAATATTATATGGGGCCCCATATTTCCTTCGTTTTCGGCGCCTCTGCTACGCACCATTCCAGAGTATGCGCGATCAGAAATTTGAATGTCTGAATGTAGTACACTGACATGATTAGAATTTATTAAACTCACTTTAAGTTAAATGTCTTTAATATACATGCTCAAACTATGAAGGTCTGTTAGAACTTGCCAATGGAGAGGTTCAGTGTATGAGTAGCTGCTACTCGACCCTCTTAACTACACAACATTCATAATTAAAATAACACGTAACACCATAACTAAAAAGTGAAAACATTTTATCTTTGAAGTACAAAGTTTATGCAACTTCCTTAGAATTCTGGCCTTGGAGTGAGAAGGTGAACTCTTCATATTTGTGAAGTTCGACCTCTTTTCACTGAATATTGTCAGGAATTCTGTGTTAAAATATGGAGTCTATATTTTATCCTTAGAAGATTACAGAGAAGGTATTAAAAGTACATCTACTGTGATTGCTGAAATATATCCCGAACAGTTGGAAATTGTTTTACGGCCAAAAGGTACTTATAGGCGATATAAACATTACTGACATTATTAGTTGGTTGTCGAGGGTACAAGGTTAAATAGATCAGAAGTACAACATCCACAAATATTTTACTTTCATTTTTGTAATACCAGAGAATTTATGGCCCATTATTACAAATAACTCGAGAGTTAATTGCATTTCTCAGGGCAGAAGGGAAGAATCACATAAAGCTCTTCAGATAATTGGACTATAAAATTATTTCATAATGAATGTAGAGGAAGATAAATGAAATTAAATCGTCTTTGGAGAATTAGAACATCCACTTGTACCACGCCGGTTATGCTAGTTAATATCTGGTTAAGTAATAAGGACATGAATTCGTCCCATTAATTATCCCTTTTTAGAGATATTACTATCCACATAATCTCACACTAATTATTTTATTGTGTTAGTAACTTCAAAATCTCAGCTATCTTTAATGTTTCTTCAGCCTTCAGTTCATGGACATTTCAACATACTATGAATATCCTGTTCCTTATCGTGTATGGAGCAAATGATCTGCTCAAAATATCTCTTTGACTGTCTATTGTGCGAGGAATATAGTATTTAATTCCTGTCTGGGTTCCAGAGATTTGTCCTTATTGTCTCCATAGTGTGTTTTGTTACGTGTTATCGCATATAGAATTACTTATTTGCCAATAAATGGGCCGCTGAGCAAAATCCTGAGGGCAGTTGCTAAACCTTAGAATTATGACAAGCCATTATGAGCTCAACTATGTGTTGTTAATGCGGATCTAAAAGTTAAACAAAGTCCTAGAACCTCTGTATTTCATAATTTCTTTTCATTCTGTTATAAGTACATTTCTCAATATAATTTTCCTAAAGTGTTATTTTATTTTCTTGTGAAACAGGTGAACGTTTCTATTCTAATAAGGCAAACATAGTCTATCTAATCCATATCTTTAAATCTGCGTGTACAACCCTTCCATAAATCTCCCATTACATTGATTTACGATGCAATTAGTGTTGTGTATGAAGAGGAAGTAGTTGCATTTATTTCTGTATGATTATGTATTTCGATACGCTCTGAATTGCACGCAAGCATTGGCGCACCATACTGCTCTGTAGCAGGATAGGATTGGAGTGGATTGAAATCGATTGGAGAACCCATGTATATGAATGGTTAAAAAAAAGAAAAAAAACAAAAAACAAACTTGGCGATTAATACAGCAGCAGATGCTGCTTGCAGATGAATCGTAGTACTTTCAGTTGAATAAAAAATCACTAGAAAACTGCAGAGTTCAACATACGTGTCTATTCAAAATTTCAAATATTTCGTCAATGGTGTGTCATTCCATGTCGCTTTCGCCAGTGTTCAAAAAATCATTCTAAATTTCTTTGTATATGATCAAATTGTCAGTACTTTACAAGATTTTCCAAAAGTTGTCACAACTTGAGTTTTTTTAACAAATTTCTCCAATACTTATTAAAAAGTAATTGAAAGTCTTCAAAGCAAATACAAAAAGATTGCAATGATTTAATGGCTTTGGCCAATGAAGTGTATGTCCACTGCGTCACGACATCTGCAACAAAAATGGCTCGGGACAAAGGATGTCACATGTGAGGTGATTTAAGTTATATGAAAATTTGACATGTCTGTACCCTGTAGGCCATGCACATACGATAGATTATCACAAGATGAAGAAGCGAGGGCATACGAAGAAATCTGCAGTAGATACACAATAATGTGTATAGTGTAGCTAATTTGTCAATTCGTCTTATTGCTGTTGTATTCCTCAATTACAGGTAATCTGATTTCATAAAATTATATATGCAGACAACGAGATTGGTTTGGTAAATAGGTAACTAAATATACCCCTTTTCAGTTGTCAATAGCTATAATTAATTTGTCAGTAATAAATAATAATGCTTGGATGTACATTAAGTGGCCTTTGTGGATTTGACAGATTACCAATTAAATTTTTGTACTTCCTCTAGCGTGTTTATTGAGCTCTACTCCGAAATTCAATGTATAACCCGACCAAAATTTTCTGCTGAAAAAATAGAGAACGCTTTAAAATATACAGTTTGTACCAAATAACTTTTTTTTCGCAGGCAAGGCATTCACGAGATTTCGATTTTAAGCAATATAATTTTTTGTTTCTCGTCGGTAAATAGAGAGTGCGGCATTAATGATTGCATATGATATATTCGCTTTGCAGCTATAAGATGCACATTAAAATAATATCTAGTAAATATTTTTCAATAACAGTAGGATGAGCGTGGGAAAAGTGTAATTAGTATGTTATATAGGCAAGCCTTTCTCATCTCATTGTCGATTTTATATAGCATCTACAAACTATTCTTAACGAAATTATTCTCCTACTTCATGTTAACCGAATGGTTTTTCATTAACATTTTCGTCGTATGCACAAGGGGATACAGAAAGTGGAACCCTTATCAAATGTTTAAAAGTGGATCACAGTATGCCTACCTTGAAATTCCATAGTCGTTTCAATACATAGCAATGAGCAATTAAATGACGACAGACCTTTAAACGAATATCAAAAGTATTGAAAAGTGGAATCACATCTCAAATGGGAAATGCTGCCAGTTTACCCGTTATACAAAACTGCACTTCATATGCAATTTCTAGGTAACACTTCGTAACAAAAGTTGAAGTTTTTGTTTATACTAATTTTTTAGTGTTTATTGTTTAATTCGGTGATGTTGATTACCAAAATATATGAGTCTTTTTTTTTTCTAATGTCAATATTTCGGATACAATAATCTGTTCTTAAAAATCTTAAAAAGAACTAAAATTACACGTGAATTTAGAGACATAAAGAGTAAACTAACATATAGTACATTCTATAATGGTTTGATAGGTTTACGTAAGTGCATATAATACTGAAATACACTGCAAATCAGCACAACAATACTTTGATTTAAAAAACAGACACGAGAACGGCTATTTCCTTTATGTTTTGATCCCTCTGGGCACGCTATGTCCCATACATAGTCTCCCATCATTGCAGAGTCCCAATGTCCCTGATACCATCTTTCCATAACCGGAATATCCCGGTATGATAGGATATTATGGTTTTTGTTCTTGGTACTTTTGTAATGTATAATATCAACCATAGAAAACTAACAGTTATCGTGATGGTTGGTTGACTTTCTTCATATTTGAGGAGCTGCAAATGGTATAATTTTCTTGTTTTCACGTAACCAACCCTCTAAGGTAGACATACAGCTTTCGCACGATACATGAGGAGTCATGCAACATCTTGGTCTCCAACTGGTACATCGAAATAAGTTTCGTAGGCATCAGAACTTGTCCGAAACACAATTTTATGTTTAACCTGTTTCGCTCCGATATAATGTGCACAAACATAAGAAAATGTGTCTGCAGGCAACATACAACGCGTGGATATTCACATGCTTAATTTAAAGAAGACAACATCAATAAAATAAAACCACAGAACTGCAACTAAAATTCACAAACAGGAACACTTCATTTTGAAAAATATATTGGTGTATATAATATATTCGATATGTCAATAGGATTAAGGATGTCGATGTAAACTAATTTTACTAATGTAAAACGTGAATGCCACATGCCGGTAATTACCTTAAACTAATACGATTTTCAGAAAAAAGCTAAATTCAAAATTATTACTAACACTAATTAAACATAAACATTATATTTCGAGAAGTATCGACATTTGGAAAAACAACTAACGGTATATTCGTGTTCAGCGCAATGGTTTTACCCAAAAACACTAAGAAAGAAACAACAATTTTTTGTTATATAGTGTAGTTCAAATATACATTTTATTGTCTTATTAATTTCTTAGAATTTTAACCAAAATCGTCAGTTATTGGCCCAAATGGCCTAGCTGTCGACGGGATCTAAAACTCCATCCATACACTCCCTCATTCGTCGGTTATTTGTGAGAAAATAAAAAATGTTCGAACCTAAGAGTAGTTTGGATTGGGGGATTTTCTTGAAAACATTAACATGTATTGCATTTTTGGAAGATGGTGAAATTAAGTACTAAGTTTGATATCAGAACTTTTTCTTTGTAGTTATGCTGTTCACTCACACAAACAATGATTATTTTTTCCAGAGGGTTCTGACGAAATCACCCTCAACGAATTTTCGGTTGTAATGCGATACTTCCTCTATCTATTAGTGTCAGAGAAAGAAGCAGCTACGAATTTTATATGACTAATTGTAAAACTGCTGTGAAATTTAAAGGTAACTGAGGAGAAAGCTGTTTAATTTTTTATTAGATGTTTGCTGTACCGTAAGAAGGTATGGGTGGATAAAATTGAAAGATCGTTGATTTTTAGAGAAACAAGTTGAGCTAACTGGTATGATGTATAATCCTTCTATATTTGTCGAGAGAAAACAAGCAGAGAGGTTCAACTGTTTAGGTATAGCTAGGATGAAACTATTAGGAAAGATGTATTCCCCATCCATCCCGCCAGGCATGTCCATTATGTATACATAAATTACTATTAATTGCTACAGTCAGATGCCCTAGTGACCGAGATGGCCAAATGATGCTACAAATGCAATAATGCGCGTCATTGCCAGAGTTTTCATGCGGTATATACAGTTATATACATGAATTATTTGGCTTTTAATGCAACCAGTCGTACTACTTTCAGAAGAAAACAACGAATTCTAACCAATTATGATTTTATATCTGCCGCTTCTCTAGCTTTTGCCTTTACAAAATCGATAAACAGCTGTAGCATCTGCATGCTAAAAGCTTTTAGTAAGGGCAAAAAGCCGTGTATCAGTAAAAGCACAACAACCCTCTCCAAGTTTTTTCTTGTTTCGTAAACAAATCCAGAAGGTGGTAAAAGCTAGAATTGCAGTGACTGCCGAAACTCTGCTTAATGGTTAGATTTAAAATATCGTTAATCTGTTGGAATAATTTATTTCTGCTATCTATACAGCCTTTTTAAGTCGTAAGATAGTCTAATAAAATTCCGGTAAAAGTTTTGATTACCTCTAGTTACATTTACTGGCTACTTTCTCACTCGTAAATCTACCGATAAACATGCAATTGTACCTAGAGGACTATATATTTCCAGTAATTACGAAGAGAAGATTAGAGGCAGTGAGGGAACAGAATGTAGATCACTTAAAAAGAAAGAGAAGTAAGTGTATGTACATTAAACATTTTTATAGTTTCTTTTTTCTTGTGAAAGCTACCCTTTCCCCCCAACCCGTATTCTATAGGCGTTACCTACAGCGAGGAACATTTTCGTTTAAGTTTAACTTGGGAAGCGAAAATAAACATGCTATTTATTTTTCTTCAACCATTACAAATTCGCTGGCATATCATAGGATTAATTAAAACGTTGTTGTTCTATGTTCGTTACGCATTCATGAAATACTTCTGCCTAGAAGTGTTTTCAAAGTAAGCAAAACTACAAAAATTGTAGGCTTCGATCAGCACTACATTTTATCCTAAAATAAGTTTCTTATGATCTGCTAGTTATAAAAAGTTCATAGTTCATACAGATTGAAGAGGACTTCACAGTTTATTCACAGAAAATTATCATACAAATATTTTTCAGGCATTTACACAAATTGTATATTTTAATCATCTGTACAGCAGTAACTTTTTGTCTATTACGGTTCCTTCTTCATTCACACAGAAAATTAAATATATACATTTTATTAGGCGTACAAATATCTTAAACGTGTCGGTTTAATCTAAATTGTTGTCATTTCAAAAAATAACGAAAAAGCTTGCACGTAAAATTTACTTTGGTATGGAAGGTTTCGTTGGATCTTCTATGATATACTAACATCTATGTGACTCAAATATGTAATCACGGCTGGCCTCGTAGCTCAGTCGGTAAAGCACCTGCCTGTCGTGCTAGGGGTCCCGGGTTCGATTCCCGGCAGTGGTGGTGGGGATTTTTCTCCGACCAAGGTAATTTCTCATCTTTCCCAGAGTCTGGAAGTATGAATGAGAGTGCGAATGTGTGTGATATCATTATTAAAACCAAACGAATATGAGTCAACTAACACCTTCGAGATGTTCCAAAGGAGAACGGCCGCTGATATGACTCCTTGCCAGAATGTAACAAAAAATTTTAATGAGTTTTTTTTTTGAGTTAGCTGTTCACACACATACACACGCGCTTTCTTTCTTACTTTCTTTCTTACTTTCTTTCTTTCTTTTACTTTCTTATTTTCATTCTTTCTCTTCTCTCTTCTTATTACCTATTATTATTATTATTATTATTATTATTATTATTATTATTATTATTATTATTATTATTATTATTATTATTATTATTATTATTATTATTATTATTTAGAAAAACCAGAACTTCAAAATGTCTTTATGATGGAATCTGGATATCGAACTCAGTACTTCCTTTATCTATTACAGATGAGAGGTAAAGAAACAAATCAGTATTTGATATATCACACGAAACTTTAGTTTGACGTACATTTTAATTCTTAGAACGTTCGATATAGCTTCTTTGTTTATCAAAGAACGGTTTTAAAGGGTTCACTGACCTGTCTAATGCTGCATAGCGTGTCCGGCTCAGAAACTGTCGGTCAGAAGCTGAATATAAACATGAAACGACACAGAAAGCTTTACCAAGTGTGAACTCCTTCGAAAATCGATACTTGAAACGGTTTCTGTAGGAGATTTAAGTAATGAGTTCACCTTGCTAATTACTGCGTTGTCAACAGATATAATTGCCACTTACACGGATCGGAAAACGATGTCTATAGAACTCCAGTGACGGATTTGCGTCGGATGAAAGTTACTTCTGCGATTGTCATTCCCGAAAATGATACAAAACAAAACTTTCGTCATCGCCAGTGGCAGTTGAAGCATGACTGCACTGATAGTGCCACCATTACTTAATCGATTATTTAAAAATGATTAATTAAGGTCCTTTAAAATCCAAGTAAAAATAAAAATAAATATTTGTTTGTTAACGACTCTGTCAATTACCAGGATCATATCAGTGTCGGTGTTCCTGGGTTTCGCTCCGCCACTAAAAATATTGACATGAGGTTGTCGCTTTTAACCACACTTAAGTCATCGGTCTGGGTAGGATTTCAACCCACGAGCTTCGGCTCAACTTAAGTTACCCAGACCGATAACCGGCGAGGAGTGTAGGGAACATATGACGATGAATCAAAGAATTGATGCTCAGTTATATGATAACAATACGTACACTACCGCCACTAGTAGTGGCACTTTTTTTTTCCACTGCATTCGAGTTGCATTAAGCGCCACCTTTAATGAAGCGCTGAACCCGTCGGACTTAAGACTCAGCTGAAGTGGACTACTTTGCGGAGGGGATTCGGCACAGAGACCCATATGCTGTCTATTGTACCTATACCTCCAATTGGGGACACTCATGGGTGGAAGGATGAGGCGAAAGGAGACAGAGGGCGGTCGTCCCAAGGAGCCGTGACAGTGCAGAGGGCAGTGTTCCTACATTTTACTAATCTCTGTTTCATATAACCTTGCCCCGCTGACATGTATCACTCCGCGTGCAACTACCTTCCCCCTTACCCTAATTGGCTAATGCTTTCGCGCCATAGGCCATAGGCAGTGCCTTCCCGTCACATTTAAAACTGCAGTAAACTTCATAATAATTGCCAGGAAGATAGATAAAATCATACAAATAAGAATATGAAGGCATGCAAAAATAATGAAGTTTATAATGAAACTGGACAAGTTGAAACTGGATGATGAGCAATGAAACTGAAACAAGTTTATAATGAAAGGGCTTCGGCCTTTTCCACTGGGATTTTTTTAAAAGCAGCACACATACCTTGCAAAAATACTTGTCTTTCAGTCTTAAAAGTTGTCACGCCATACTTGTCGTGTCTCCTTCATTCACCCAACTCTCGTCAAGATAGTATATTTTGCGATTTGTATTCCGACACAGTCTGAGTGTCCTTAAATAACGTCTTCGCCACACAGCAATATCGCCCCTGGAGTGGTAAGTTTTCCTGTTGTCTCAATTTCATGTCGCGATGTTATCTAACACACCTGTAAGTTCAGAGCACAGCTGTTCGACTTCTCTCACTGACAAAGACGGATTCTTCTCTGTGAGTGCATTAAACACATGCACCACAATTCTTTTTTCGCCGCTTTGTAAAGTTTTCCCTTGCGATGTTTCAGCGAAAAACTGGCGGTAGACTCTGTCATTATACATATAAAAGTACACGCGCAATAAACGATCAATAAAATAATTTAGCTCTCGCACTCGGCACAACACACCTTCGAATGGCGATATATGACTAATTCAGTTCAAAACAAGGTCATTTATAAAAGTCGTATAAACAAATATGTCATCACTACCGCTAAAGCACGTGCTATCGTGCCATGTGAAAGACGGGCTGAGAGCAAAGGAACTTCCTCTTTACTTCGTTTAAGAATTAACATGCCTTTCAGATAAATCAACTCTGTTGCGTAATATATTTAATTCAAACAGTTACGAAAATATAAATTTGATAATTCCCTTCCAACATATAAAGATATATCACTATGTTAAATAACGAATTAATTTTTACCGCACAACAGTCTATATTGCAATAGCAGCCAATGAGAGATGATAAGGTCACGTGACCGTTTAGAGATACGGGGCAAGCTTATGTGAAACAAGGATTAGATGGAAACTCCCCGGGCAGTTAACAGCGGACATCCCACCCTTCCGTGGTTCGAAAGCAGCCCTACCATGAAACCGGCGTCCATCCTGCCGAAGAAGGAAGTTTTTACTCAAAGCATAGCCTCCTGCCATGCACCGCCGAGACACCCTCCGACACTACTACCCTGAAAGAGGCCACCAGAGGGGCAGGAAATTCGGGGGATTTAATTAAACTATGCAGCATTTACCTGGCGACCCGGGAAAACCCCGAAAAACCATGTGTCAGGTAGGTCGGTCACGGGAATCCGGGCCTCCCGGATGCGGGCCACAGACGAAACCGCTTGAGCTATCCCGCTTGTCAAGGTTTATCTGACTTTTTTCTTAAGCAAATATCGAGCTACAGTAAAATTTACAAATAGATTACCGAGCAATATCTTAACTTAAGGTACTCGCGTTGGTAGCGTAATGTTTCTACATGCATGAACTAAATTCACCACACCTTTTTCTGAACAGTGGTTATCGCCACCGTTTTTAATGTATAGGTACGTTGTAAGAGGGCCGTCCAGAAAGAAACAGACGTTTTGCACTATCGTGGCGATGGTGGGGCTAGAACCGCCATCTTGGTGTCAGAACGTTCCTACATTCAGTACACATCCAGCTGTTGTAGCATGAAGACTGCGTTCCTTACCCTTCTCTCTGTGAGTCAAAATGTGCCCTGCAATAGAAAATCCCGCCACTTGTGAAGTGCGGTCTGTGATTCGGATTTTATTGGCTCAAAACAACAGGCCTATTGAAATTTACTGTCAGCTTTGTGATGTTTACTGTCAGGGGATAATAAGTGATAGCCGAGTGGGACAATGGTGCATTGATTTTAAAAATGGCCGTACCAGTGTTCACGACGAGGACGGCAGTGGTAGACCTAGCCTTGTGACTGATGACCTGGCAGTGCAAATCAATGACAAAATTTGTGAAAACCGTCCTTTCACGATTGCAGAACTGTCGTAAAATTTTCCCCAAATTTCACGGAGTTTGGTGCATCAAATTGTGGTGGTGAAGGTTGATTACCACAAACATTGTGCTCGGTGGGTTCCGAAAATCCTAACGGAAGACCATAAGAAACAGAGACTGGCTGCAGCACTGACTTTTCTCCAAGAATACAGCACAAATGGTAATGCAGTTCTGGATCGTATAGTAACGGGGGACGAAACTTGCGTGAAGCATGTCAACTGTGAAACAAAACAGCAGTCGTTGGAATTGGGGCACACACATTCTCCCAAGAAACCACGAAAATGTTTGCAAACGCTGTCAGCAAGAAAGGTCATGCCTACTGTGTTTTGAGACTCCAAGGGAGTACTTCTCGTTGATTTTCTGGAACGTGGAACAATAAACTCAGAAAGTATTGTGAAACACTAAGAAAGTTACGGCCTGCCATACAAAATAAGCGTCGGGGAAAACTTAGCACCAATATGTTTTTTTTACGACAACGCACATCTACAGACGGTCAATCGTACCCGGGCATTCTTGGATGGTTTTGGATGGGAGGTGTTTGACCATCCATCAAACAGTCCAACTTTGGTGCCGAGAGATTGCCACCTCTTCCCAGCGATGAAAAACTGGCTCGGTAAACAACGCTTTGATACTGACGCCAAACTGCATGCCGGTGTAAACCAGTGGTTGAAATCGCAGGCGGCAGATTTCTACAGAGAGGGTATTGAGAAACTTGTGCCACGGTATGATAAATGCCTCAATTTGAATGGTGATTATGTAGCAAAATAGCTTAAGATTGTACCTTTCAAATGTATAAACTTTGAGTTTTTCAATTTGTGAATTGTTTACTTCAAAACGTCTGTTACTTTCTGGACAGCTCTCGTATTTGATTTCTAGGCGGTTAACCATCATTTTCTTCTTCCGTATTTGTGCCGATCCGATGTATTTCAGTTTACCTTGTCTTTTGAGGATGCTGTAAAGAATAGGTCGCTTTAGTAAAAATTCTTCTTTATTCATGTTGAACAAAGAAAGTACCTCATCGCAGTACAGGTTCATTCAACAGCTTTTTAGTTTCCTAGCAGAAGCACACTTCTCTTTTAATCCTCTGCTGTGCTGCAGGCAATGTAGATAACATTACAAGATACTGGTTAATTTAATTGTAAGTGTGAACAAGGGGAAATTATGACGAATAGGATATGACGAAACTCGTTTTCGCTTTTACACTACAAAATAGTAGTCAAGTGCCTTATTTCTTAAGTCTTAGGTATTTGTGTTACTTTTAAATGACATGTGCTGCCAATGATAACCATGACAGGTACTAACTGGCACGGAATTTGGGTATCACCGTGCTCCTAGTGTCTGTGAACGTCCACAATGCTGCCTATTTGTTATAGATTTGAGGCTGCAAGGATCCATAGAATAGTAATATAATAATGTGCAAACTTACACTTATAATAGCTTCCTCTCTGGTTTTCTGCGTTCGGGGTATACAAACAATGTAAAGTACGCATTTCTTCCCCCTTTTTAATGTATAGGTAGTTTCATGGCACAGAGGGACTATCTGCTCAGCTTCCCTGCTACCATTTGCTGTATACTCAATCATATCATTCAGTGAATTATTAAACCTTCTTGCTGATAGCCTTTGTACTGGACACCCTGTGTTAATGACCCAAGCGTAACAAATGACGTATTGGATATCTATTTGTTTAAGGCTTAAATGCTTCCAGCGTGTAAACAACATAAATTACTTTCCTGCTTGTCGTTAATCACTAGCTTATAGGAATAAGCTCTCAGCGGAAAAGTAAGTCCTTTTATTTCGCCCGCAACATGTACTCCGTGTATCTGGAGGTTACACAACTTCTGTTCAAGTGTTATTTCCTGTTGGCTTCCCGCTTCCCAGTACAATAACAAATGATAGGTTGGCTAATTTCCGGAAACTAGTGGATTTATGCCACTTTCTCCTGCATCTAATCTCAGTTTAAGAGGGAAAAATTGCTTAATGATTGGCGAGTTTGGAACATTGATTTACAAACATTCCATAAGCTCAGAATTGACAAAAATTAGTCAGGTACAACAATTTACCTTAGAATTTTGTTGCGTAAAATAATATACAATAAGGCTTTTCTTAAGGGGACACATTTTACCAAAACGTTTAGATTTCCCTTTACACGTTTAAAATAATCTCCTTTTATCTAATGTAGTTAATTTTCGTATTCCAGCGAACATTAATGCTTATAATTACAAATGAAGGATTTAAACTGAGCTAACGCCCTTTTCCTTCAAATTATATACATTATGCGAAATAAATATGAATTATATTCATATAACTTGACCCATTATCATTTATGCCTCTTCTACAAACTGTTCGTATGAGTGATAATTATCTATTTATTGTTAATCGAGATAAAGTTTACAGAAACTGGTCATTTCCTTGTAAAGCATGAGGCAGATGCAGGGCCTGAAACTATAGTACTTTTTTTTTTAAAAAAAAAAAGGGGAGTGCTCTATGCAGATTTTAAAATTCCCGTCTTTAAATGGCATCTCGAGAAAAAAAAATAATAGTAATTGAAATTGAGTGTATAGGACGCTCTAAAATTGCTCTGGTTCTTAGTATTCCATTCTCTATTGGCCATAAAAGACTGCTTAATTTTGCACAGAGGTCTCTCTATTAGGCTTGAGGTTCTTTTACGTATCGAAAATCTATGACACAGGAACACCGGCTTTATTTCCTTCCGAAGTAAGCCATGCTAAGGATTTTTAAGCCCGAATATAGTCCATTGCCCTTCGCCGAGTTTGAACCCGTCTCGGGAACCAGAGACTAAACTGTTACCCACAGACCACGGAGTACTACAGATAAATAGTGACTCTGTAAAATCTTTTTAAACCACTTGTCAAACTATAAAAACACTTTAGCTCCACTTACATTTAAAATTAGGACATGTTTCAAGAACCATGCGTCCTCATCATCAGCTGATGTTTGACTAGTTCTTCAGGTGGCCGCCTTCCTCTCCTGGCGCTGTTCAGCGAGTCGAATGACGTCATCCACTATTGGTATTTCGAAATTCATGGCTCTCTTTCTATTCTTAAAAATGTGTATATTTTCCCAAACTGTTAATTCCCAATACTTTTTTGCTGGTACCAAAAGTTTGATTTCTTTAGAAACATGATTTTTTGACCAAAAGTGATGGGCTATGGCTATGCATCTCATGTGTTCTTTCATCCTTATTTCCAAGTTTCGTTTTGTTTTTCCAATATATATTTCATGGCAATCCTCACATTGTACACTATAAATTCCTGATAATTTGTTGGCCGGATTTGTGTTTTTGAGCAGGTGATTTAGTGTATTTCTCATGCTGTATTTGTTATGTGGAACTAGTTGTATATGAGTGACGGAATTTTTTTTTAAAATTTATTAAAAGCCTTAGGATATGTAAATTTGCAATATATTTTCTTTAAGTCAATGTTTTTATAGTTTGACCAGTGGTTTAAAAAGATTTTATTGATAAAGCTCCACTGTTTATAAATACTTCTATTTGATTATTTTAATAGTGACTCTGTACTTTAAAAAATGTATATTGAAGACATTCTCAAACTAATAACGAATATCTTGGAATTTAATATCACGATTTTTGACACAAATTGAATGATTTTAGGAGATCGTGTAGTAAGTTTTGATATAAGTATCTCGTGATCATTTATATAGGAAATAAAATTCGTTCCGAACCAAGACGACTTAAAATATTGGCAAAGAGTTTAAGATATACATTATTTTAGTCATGCAAAGAATCCTAAACTTATGACTTTCAATCAAAATCCTTAATCGTTTTCGATAAAGTAAAAAAATTGAAACATTTCCTATGTAAAGAATAATCTTAGGAGAAAACTTTATTGAAAACCTTCGTATTGCATCTATAGAAGTTACTGAATTTAAATACCAAGTTTTGGATATCTATCTGATGTATTTATATATCCTGGCACCCACACATGGCATTGTTTTCTTCCCTAAATCCGTATTTCAGCAAAATCTGCAGCTGAGGTGAAGCCTCATAAAGCATCTAAAGAGGTGAATGGGAACATTCATAGTTAATTTTGATTTTTCAAGAAAGAAAACACTACCTAGATAGGATTTGAACCCAGAACCTTAATGACAGATAAACGCTTTAAGTATTCTGTTACGAGCTTTCGTAAGATTACCGTAAACTACACATGCCCATCTCAAAATATTATTCCGAGTCAAAATGCAAAGAACAGGAATGTAGGTGCTCAGAATGCAGCTCCCAAGAGTCAGCCATTTCATTATTTATTCGCTAGGTACACCTTATAAGGTATCCAATAACAAATTCGATTTTGATAGGATGATGCTGAAACTACTCGAAGACTTGTTTTGTTCAGTGCTTTGGGTTTATAAATCATCATCATCTTTCTTATCCTCATCCTCATGTACTTTTCTGTGTAGTATTTTTCCTTTTGAGAGTGAACCGAAGTTCTATTTTAACAATTTTAGTAAAAGAAATAGTTTTTCAGCTTTGGGAGAGAGAAAAGAGAAAGAAAAAAGGACACGTTATACCAAACTAGAGCTGTTAAGTTTTAATTTCTTTGGACGGCACATATTTGGACGCTATTTTAAAGCATCGTACAGTTCAAAGTATGAGTGATGCCTAATTTTTCACGTTCACTTTGGTCACTTTTCCGGATTCAAGGCGTAACTCCTCCCAAAAAGTTATGTTAAAGATTTGGACTTTTTCGACAATGTACTTCAAATTGTGGGTAATAAAATGTCCAACTTCTATATCAGCCAAACTTTTATTTAAACCTATAATTAGCATAATCATGAATAATCTTTCACTTTTCGCATTTTGCACAATGAAATGTTTTTTTAAAGAAAAGCTATTCACTATACAAACATTTCTTTCGGGTAATTTGTTACAGAGGTACTAAGGAATGTAACTGAAAAAAGAAACCGTCCACTAGTTCAATATCTGTTGAGAGAACGATTTGATTATGTATATACATTATATATAATTATCTCAACAATGCATTTGCATTAAATGCAGCTTTGCATAGACACTAATTTAACTGTAAGTGATGTCTGTATAGAAAAATAAATTTGTGGCTTTAATACTATACAAAATCACTTTAAAATTTTCAACAGTTACATTTGTTTCCTCGCAGAAATAACATAATGTTTTACTGAGTTAGAATAAGTAAAAATTAACCTTTAAGTGTGGATGATTTGTGAGTATGCAGGACCAGGTTTGGAAGATAACTATTTGTTGAACAAAGACATTAAAATCAGATGGTGATTATTCTTATTGATAATCCTTTCCATCATCAGTTGCAGGCCTTAGACATCATAACCTCTATTCTTCGACATTTAGGTAAATATTTGCTTTGAAACGTTTGATGTCCTGAACGCATTTCACAAGCAATTAAGATTCGAAACTGGTTTTTTTAAACCAAATGATACCTAGTATAGCGTCTGTACATAAACAGTAGTGGCAGAAGAAAGACTAAAATGCAGACACAGCTTATTAGCCTATTTTTCTATCTCTGTTAGTACCGCAGTTTCCTGCACAAGAGCTAATTCAAGCGGTTTTGTCCCTGGGGAAATGAAGCGGGATTTCCTTCTTCTCTGATTATTATCTGAAACGTTCAGACAAAGGAGGGTTACCACAAGCTTCGCCTTCCAGTCATTTTAGCGGAAATTATTGAAAACACGCTCTTATGGGAATACATCTGAATATTTAACTTGTTTTCTTACACCATTCGTTGCTAATGTCTAAAACTCCATAGTAAGGATAAATACACACTGTTCTTTTGTGTTCCCTTTTGAAAAGTTTGTGACTTTTTTTTTTTTCTGTAGCTGACAAGCTATGTTGCCTGAAGATTAAAAGTAACGGCAAGTGTTATTGTTGCTTTCAGACGGTGAAATGGTGGACAGCAGGGCCTGAACAAAGGAAATGGGTAAGTCATGTATCTTATCTAGGACAAACACAATTTACAGTTCATATTTGTGTAGTATTGGGTAAACAGTAATGGCTGTGAATGTTTGCTGTGTGAACATGTATTTCATTTTATGTGGGGGACAAAATCAGACTATACCGAACGTTTATCTTCTGTTCTTCTAGTCCATTTTTATAATTGGTGACATCGTAACTAAGGTATCCTATCAGTAAAGCGGAAACAGCTTCTCTCAGGTGGTTTACTCCGCGTGGGGAAAGTGTTTCTAAAGATGGTTAAATTTAAATATGAATCGATTCCTAATGGATGCAAGAGTATTAGCAAGAACAAGTTGCAACCGCATTCTTATTGGTTGGAATAGAATCCATTGCCACCGCTTGCATCTCGTAGCAATCACTCAAATCTAACTTTTGTCAGAGACATCAAAATATCTTACCGTGGTAGAGTAAATCACGTGGTAGAAACTGGTTTCGCTTTACTGCTTTGAAAACTTATTATTATTCAATGGACTATATCCGTGTTAAATGTACATATTGCTAAATGTGTTGTTGATAGAATAAGCTGGACTTAATAGTGTTCACCATGTCAACTAATCTCTTGTTACTATTAAGATACCAACACTACAGTAATTGTAGGCATTTTAAAATTGTCCTTATCAGTACAGGGCGTTTAAGTAAATTCAGCACTCTGTTTATACGAAATAAGTCTTAGCAACAGTAGCATTTTCCCCCTTTTTTTCATTTGATGACGTTTTTATTCTTTGAAATTCTGGGTTAAGTAACTCTAGATTTTCGTCGTTTTCAGCTTATTTTCACACGCACATTCACGTTTCCAGACTCTAAGGAAGTTAGGGAATAATGGTAATAAAAGCAAAATCCCCACAACTGGCCGGGAATCCAACGCCGAACCTGCGGGTTAGAAGTTAGCTTGCTATCCATTCGACCACGAAGGCAGTTATAGCTATTGTTTGTTTCCCAACTAGATAACCCACCAGAAGAGACATAAATGGAATAGCCTTAACCCTGCAGAAGAACCATAAATGGAATATCCTTAATAGGTACACAATCTCATTCCAACAAGGGATCAGCAGAAAAAAAAATGATCCTTCTATAAATAGTTATCAGAAGATGGGGGAGTAAAAATGTGCAGCAAGTGTGTACCATTCTGTGGTTAGGATGAAGTAAGACTAGATTAGGTCTTCTGTTTGTGAAACCCACAGAAATCCGTACTAAAACCATTTCATTCTTGCCGAATTTGTAAGACGTGCGGTTAATATGCTCTAGATAAGTTTATTTCTTCAACGCGTTGACGTGCAACGGAGGTATGAGTCTAAACGAACACTTTAAATAAGAAAAAGGTACGATGATTAAAGGAAGCTTTGGACAGGTCACTCAGTATCCATCTCTTCACGAATTGTAACCATGTGACTGAATGACTGCGTACCTCGTCTCGCTCCTATTATGGACGAGTGGTTTGAGTCGTAGCTTAAACAGATTTCTTTTGTAATTCATTTATTCAGTACATCATGTAATGCATGCCTAGCATATGCAAGCTGTAGGGCAAGATTGCTGCCTTTTTTTCGGTGAATGAAATGGGTGAAATGATGCTCAAATGTGTCCAGGATCCATGGAGCTTAGAGCTCCGACATTCGTCTTTAAGGATAAGGGAAAACCCCGTAAAAACCTTATCCAGGTAACTCATCCTGACCGAGATTCGAACTCTTGACTTCTTGAACGTGAGGCAGACATGTTACCATATACGCTGCCGAGGCGGGCATAAGCTTCATAGTTTTGGAAGCTTATACTTAATTACTGAGACAGGAGCGGAACATAACAAACGCACCAGTTGAAGGTATACAACATTTCACTTATTTATGTCATATAAAATTATGTCTTAAAAATGACATCTTCAAGATGACCTCCATTACAGTCCAGACATTCCTGCAAGCATGTAGGTAATGAAACCGGAGCCTGCTGCACGCGATGCAGCAGGTCTCCATCTTTGGCCGCAATTTCTTCAGTAATGGCATCTTTCATCGCTTGTAGAGTTGCAAGACATCTAGTAAAAATATTTTGTTTCAAACAGCCCCACAAGAAGAAATCAGGAACTGTAAGACCGGGCGAGCGGGCAGGCTATACAATGATACAGAAGTTAGTTCTTGAAAGTCCACCCACAGGGAGAAGTTTTTGGGTCACTTGCATTTTGTATGGATGAAACTTGAGTTCACGTAGTGTGCGTCCTAAGGACCTTCCAGAAATGCCCAATAGGTACTCTTGATTGTTTACGAGCTGAACGACGCGGATGGCGTTCAAACAGTTCATCTCACTCGAGCTGCTGTCCTCAGTTTTAGGTAGACCATGTTTAATGTCTAGGACAGTACCACATGTTGCAAGCTTATTTAACCATTGCATAATTGTTTCCCCATGAAGGAATTAGACCGTGCCGTGGCACACTGAAATGAATGCAAAATATTCTCTGCGTTGTCACAACACAATGTGCCACTGTCCAACGTTTCATAGCTACTAACGCTGAAGTAAACAAAAACAAAAATGCATCGTTCCCTTCGTTCATTGACATGGTACTACCAACAGTATGGCTTTCCCGAAACATAGAATTGAAACTAGGGAACTTGCTATGTGCCACTCTGTATATGGCATTAAGTATGATATATAAAAGAAAAACTTGAGTAATGCTCCATATAACTTTTATGGTCATGTAGGAGGCTTGGACTTGAGAAACAATTCGTTTACTGTTTGTTACTTAGCGTTGGTGTTGAGTTACTTCTAACACTAAATATTATTCACTTCCTCATTCATACTTAACAGATCCAGTTTTTAATTAAAGAACCTTTCCGCCGCTGAAGCTGGGAATTGAACCTGAAACCTCTGGAGGTAGAACCTGACCTCAGAGGCAGTCTCTTTATGTTTTGTCTGTAATAAAATTGTCAGTGTGTTATAGTGAAGGAAGGGATGCGTGAAATGGAGGGAGGAAGCAGAATTTTGCACGACCTTTAAATATTAGTTTACGTCCTCCAACATTTAGTCATATCGGACGATGAATGAAATGGGTGAAATGATGCTCCAATGAGTCCGGGGTCCATGGAGCTTAGAGCTACCTGACATTCGTCTTTCAGGATAACGGAAAACCCCGGAAAAACCTTATGCAGGTAACTCACCCCAACCGAGATTCGAACTCGGGACCTCTTGAACGTGAAACAGACACGCAACCATCTATGCTACCGAGGCGGGCAGACCTTCATATCTATTGTGTTCTGAGGAAATATGAGGATCTGTTATGAAAATAATTTGAGCATGTGGAAATTTAAATAGTCATAAAAATAATATTTCGAAATCTGTTCTATGTAAAGAGCAGTTGGTGTGTGCGATTTTCTTAAATCGTACTAATTTAACCGTCTCTGGCTTTTGAGTTTTGCTGTTCAGTATTTTTTTTACTAAATTTACTTTGTAGGGGAGATTCAGTGATCCTCAAAATTTGTATTTCTGGTGAACTTTTACCGAATTTTTGGAATGGTATACAATATGTTCTTTACCTACTAGATTCACAGTAGAGTAAGTAGAAAGGGCAAGGAAAGAAATCCTGTCCTGGATTTAAATCTGCATCGGTGCGCCTTTGAGAATACTACACAATCACCTAGCTACTCCATAGCTTGAGAAATATTGAGCATTTCGTATACTAAACTAATTGTTATTTGTGTTTTGTGGTCATTTCAAGAGTTAATTGTTTTGTAGCATTGGAATTCAAATCTGAACCCAAACATACCGTGATGTCAATGGACACTGGCACATAAAGTTATGTGAACCACCTGGTAGCTCACGTACAGTCTTGGGTGGGTTGGGACTGCACGTGTTTTGCGTCACGTTCAGTCAAAGGAACGTCGCTTTGATGTGGCATATCAAAACACTACGAACTCCAACCTCAAAGTGTTGTGTGAGCATTTCACATTTGGCTGAAGTTGAAAGGTGCATATGATCACTGAATGGCATAAGAAATGCTTAATGATAGAGCACAACTCTTGGAAACATTGTTGTGATTTAAGCAAAATTCCCTAGCATGGATAAATTCTTTCAAGTAACAGTAAATGTTAAACCAAGATGATTCCAATAACCAGTATCTATGCATACTTTCTCTTTCGGGAATGAAAAGATTACATTTCTCTTCTTATTTTAACGTAAAGAAAGCTCTGTATGTTTGTGTGGAATTTAAAACGTGCGTTGTACTAAGTTGTCATTTCTTTCAACGTGGAAACACTAGTATGTGTTAGATGCCAGCCCTCGAACATCATCTTGATTCTTAGGAAATATTGCGCAAACTCTTCAAATGTTAGCATAGAAATTAACAAGTCAGGGCTACTGGGCCATGAAATAGGTAGCGAGGCCAGTCTAACGCTCGTTCAATGTAACTCAGAAGGTGAAGGAATTGCAATATCGCCTCTTATGGTCGGAACTAGGGATGCCCATCTCCACCCCTCCACTTGTTTTGAGAATTCAATAACAACTATTCAAATAGTCTTGTACGTATTATAACTATTAACACCAAATCAATAAAAGCTTAGTCTGGAAAGTTAAAACCAATCAACTAAAGTGTAGATAATGTTTACAGCAAAAAAATGTTAATTCTTTTCTTCGATGAATTACTGTGTCCGATACAAAGACAGGTAATGTCTAAATAGACCAATATAATACGTGTAACAAGTTGCAATGTTCAAATATCGCCGTCCACTTTGTTCTTACAGACAACCCAATTGACAATATGAGGTATAGTAAAACGCTGTCACCGCGTATTAGGCAAGTGTATTTGATGTACTAACATTTTACGTGGATTGTTACTTAATTTAACCAACATACTTTATTATTGTTTTAGTAGTAAGGTATACTTTTTATAATCCTGAACATTAATTTAAAATTCTATAATAAGTCCGTAATAATAATTATTAATAATAATTAATAATAATTAATAATAATACGCCTCTTACTTTATGAATTAGAAATCTGAAGTATGTTTGCTAGATAACTTTTACATCCACAGTTGTGGTTTATGTACGAGTGGCAAGATGAAAGGTTTTGAGCGAAGAGGTTCCAAATTCGAATTTCGATCCTATCTGAAGCTATTTATGTTTACATAGTACTGATGTGCTATGTCCCTATTTCTAGGTGTTTCGAAAAAAATTATTACTCCAGAATATTGTTATTTTGTGGGTTCGTGAAATTAAAAGTCCAGGTTAAAAACACTAAAGATTGCTCTTTATTTCCGTAGAAACACAATTACGTCACAATTACACATACAACTTGCAAGGTCGTCGACCACAATCAAAGTCCACTTTTACCGCTGTTCACGCGCACGCGTCCAATTACCGACTGACTGACAGTCACGGGCGGCGGCTCCTTTTATAGTTACTTACTATTCCAGACATTCCTTGAATGTTCTCAAACAATCAGGACGGCGTTAGAAGAAAGACGAACTCTCCAGAAATCCGTCCCTTTGAACTCGTCCCTCGCGCCGCTTCGCCGCAACAATGCGTTCGTGACAATATTGCTGGAGCGGGATGGCTCAGATGTTTTCGTCTGTCTCGTATTCGGAAGGCCCTGATTCGATCTCTGAGGTCGACCTACCTGACCCATGAGTTTTTTCGGGGCTTCTCCCGGTCGCTAGGCGAATGCTGGTTAATTACATCCTCCGAATTTCCTGTCCCTCCATTTCATCTCCATTATCATTTCATATCTCTCATCTGGTGGTTCCTTTCAGGGTAGAAGCGTCGGCGGTGCATGGCAGGATGATATGCTCTGAGTGAACACTTTCTCCCCCGCGTGACGGACTCCTGACTCCGAGCCGGCCTAGTGGGCCGATTCAGGAACGCGGGTGGCAGGATGCCGGTTGTGCAAGCCTGCCTGGAGTTTTCCTTGCTTTCGGGGGGCGGTCTCCGGTCTCCGAACCGTCCTCTTGACTGTTTCGGGGCTACGATAGGTGGTGTGACGATTGTCGTGGACCTCCGGGGAGTTTCTATCTAGTAAAGTGTAAGGACGCCGACCTCTGTACTGTAGTGACTCGTTAGGGTCGGCCGTCCTCTATCTCCTCTCACTTAATCCTCCCTCCCAGGGATGCCCCACTTGGGACATAGGTACAAAAGACCAAACTGTCGAGGTGCCGAATCCCCTCCCAACAATCGAGTCCAATATTCCTTCTAGGTATAAAAGCGATGATCCTCCCGTACTTGGGTGTTAAGTTATGTACAATAACGACGAATATGTAGCGATGGTATAGTCACGCTCATCGAACGGTTACCATGGATTTATCTTTGGTAATAGATACCTCTCAAATAACGCACTGATTACTCCACGTGGAGTGAACATATAATTGTCATTTGTGATTTCATCGAATTCCATTGGCTGAAGTGATGCGTTCATTGGTGCTTATTACAGGGCTGGAAGGCCCCTCAGTACCCCTCTCATTCTTACAAGAATAATCAGAGCATTATCTGAGAGGTTTCTGTTAACAAAGATAAATCTATGGTAACCGTTCCAGCAGCGCGACTATACAACCCACCTACAATTTTCATTTTCATTGAATTTTCTTTTGCACTACCTTCCCCACTAATTGAATTTCATAAAAGTCATTCCATAAATCACCACAACCTGTTTTGATGAACACACATCACCACTTAGAACACAACCCAGAGTACAGTATACTTTACATACCCCTTAAAACCCTCTAACATGTAACTAATCTTACCAGGTGCGTCATGCGCCTTTACATTATCAACAATTGGATGACGATTCGGAACTGAACAATCTACATGCCTATCTATAACATTACGGTTCTTTTTATACATTTCCATTTCCCAACATTTATCATTCGATAGTCACATTATACCATACGGTATTAATTGTACTTCAAATTAACTTTTTTTATGCACCACATTTATATTAAACTTAGATTCGAAATATTGGTACAATATTCAATTAAGAATTCTAATAAACGTGCTTATAATATATACGTTGAATTACCCCAATAATTTTTATTCCCCAAAATTGCTCCTGATGGTTTAATTTGCGCCATGATCCCCCTCCCCATTTATGTAGCACTTATCGGTGCACTTATCTTCAAGCAATAGGCAGTACATTCCTGTATACATACTTAAGCGGCGTTGCCAATAGAACGCAGTTTCCGAGCAAGAATTGCGAACCAGCCAGGTGCCAGCTTCTCTGAAGATGCCAAACGGAGTTATGGATGAAAGGTCAGATGATAATTCGACTAGACCCGGCCTACGTTGTAAGCTCATTTGAACATCATTTCAGTCATTGCGCGATATGACAACGTTGAAGATCGTTAATTAAAAGTAAAACTACGTTCTTTTGAATAAACGCCACCTATTTCCCAAGTCATATTCACCTGCACGTGTAAAGACGTGTTCTCCAGAAATCAGAGGGGGGAAAAAATCCAGATCAATAGCAAAACTGGTATGTAAGTAAATTAATCATTTCCGGATAGTAACAGTGTACAAACAAACTAAACTTAGAAAGTAACAAATATTGCCTCAAAACCTACTTGTATTAGATAGAAATGACGTATATTTTGTATGGGTGCAACAAGCTATACTCCCATTGTTCTACTCCAAAATGATTAACCAGTAAATTATTTCAAACATATAGTAGTTTTAATATAGTTGTTTATGATACGAGAGTTAAAATAGAAATTTCAGTATGCGAATATGAATGCAAAACAAGTATCGTAGCTGAGGAGTTCTGCGAGCAAAACAAAATTGCTTTGAACTTGCGTGTCAATAACCTACTTTAGACAGTCATCAATCATTCATAGATAAACTGCAGATGATGATTTTTTTTTTACCCATTTCATATTCTGTGATATCGCGGCTGCTTTGGTCACTTGTTTCTTTTAGGCATCATTGCAGATAACATGACGGAGTATATTAAAATTATATCACACATAAAGAAGATATTTAGGCTTCTAAACTTCAAACAATCGTTTCAAAAATGCTATGTCTTACTTTTTTTTTTGTTGTTGTAATTTACGTCCTCCAACATTTAGTCATATCGACGATAAATAAAATGGGTCAAATGAGCTCAAATGAGCCCAAGGTTCATAGAGTTTAGTTACCTAACATTCGTCTTTCAGGATAAGGAAAAACCCCGGTTAAACATACCTTATTCAAGTAGCTCATTCTGGCCGAGATTTGAACTCGGGATCTTTTGAACAGCAGATGGCGTGGCTACCGAGGCGGGCAATATCTTAGTTGTCTTTGATACTGAGGCACAGTTTTATCCAGAGTAATTATATTTACTCACAGTGCCAGGGATATCCATGCTAGCAGAACATTTTTACTATATCTAGTTTGTACCTGTTCTCCTTTGCACTATTAATAAATATTTATATACTTCAAGATCTTCTCGGGAAGCAACACAGGGGAAAAGACGATTAGAAATCGACGTTTCGGGAGCGTACACCCGTACATGAATCATTTGTGGTTATAACATTTAAGGGAATGCAGCACCGAAAACCCCAAATCCAGCAATTTTCAACCAATCTTGCTGAAATTTTTACCACTGAGTTCTGATGCATAGTGGACACAGAATTTAAAATTTGGTTTCTATATCTTCAACAGTTTTTGAATAATCAATTTGTGAAAATCAAAATTTGGGCAAAATTCAAACCACTCCACGTGATGAAAATTTTCAAAATTTTAATTTGTCTGTTTCTAAAAATTTTCAGATGGTTATGAAGAAAAGATCTATCATATGACTTTCTTATACTGCCTTTAGTTCCAGAGGAGAAAAAAATTAGGTATGAAGCAAACCAAAAAAGCCCAAAAATAATAAAAACCGTGACTTTTTATATCAATAACTTTAAAAATATAATGAATATTAAACATTGATATGATACGAACCTTTGTTTGCTTTCTGAGAACATGTTTTGAAAATTTTAGAGGGACTGAATCAAAACAGCATCGTGCGGAACATTTTGAATGACAAAAAATGTTGAAGAAACTATAACTGAGTAAATCAAATTTTAAAATCCAAAACATTTTCCTTCTCAGCTACATGCCTTGAAGTAGACTAAAACCCTCCAGATAAATAAGCTGGACCCTCCTGCCTCTTCCTTCTCCCTTCTGCAGAAGTTTTCTTCAATTTCACTTTCCTTCTGGATGTTTTATAAGTTACCTTCGCAGAAATTGCTAAATGAAGTAAGCGTAATTGGTCCTTCCCTTGGCTAATTTTTAGAGATGCTGGTGAAATCTGTGTCCATTATGTCTCACTGCAGCTTGAGTGAGGCAGAACAACCAAAATTAAATTCACTGATGGTTGATGTCAGAGCAACCTGAAGTCTCTTCTTTGAAACAAATATTTCTTTGGGCAATTATGCCATATCATGTTATGTAAACTTTCATTTGCATTTTGTGTCTTACCCAGTGTACATCTCCTTAGGATTTCATCTGATGCCAGCCTTTGGTACACAGGCATTAGTTTTCTTACCACATCAGGCCTCAAGTATGTTCTCATTGTTGTGTTGTTATGTTTAGGTGTTTATTCCCATGTATCGTTTAGCCTATTCATGATCCTAGCTATGTACACAGTCAACAGAAGGTCAGTTTTTTCAAAGAATGTTTTATCTATAACCTATATAACAGTTATATGCACGTTTTGATGTATAAAATACCATTATAAATGTTAAATGGCACACTAAAACTCATCAGTTGTATAAACAGTATGTAGTTTAACGAGAAACACAAGAAAATCCCGACCGTTAGAAACTCACACAAAAGCAAAATATAAACATTAATATTTGCTTTCAATGTTTGTAGCCAGTGTTTTGTTTCCATGGTGCCACATATTGTAAGAAATAACCATCATACCAACACACAAAATTCCACCAGAAACTTTGCCCGCTAATTTCAAATGTATTAATTTAGTACATTCAATCGAACTCAAATGACAGAATTCTGTGAATACAAGGGCCGGCATGCACGTGCGCACTGGCATTTAAATTGTCATGTGAAGGTAGTTAAATACCTGAAACTCATAAATTTAGTTGGATTATGTTGCTACAAGGTTCAAAGTACTTTATTAGCTCAAAAAATAAAAAATAAATATTTCCCCCATATTTTTAGCCAATTTCGGTGCTGCATTCCCTTAATGCATATCCTGATGATGGGAGAGAAGTCCGCTCCCGAAACGTTTAATCGTCTTTTCACCTGGCTTGCTTCCCGAGAAGATCTTGAACATATTCGTCGCCAGGAAAGCTTTCGGTCTTATTTTATTTATATACTGTTTTACATTGCTTCCTTGACTTTTTGGCAGCAATTCTAATGTTACCCTCTGCGTCGCTGATAAAGTTTGACTGGTTCTTCAGATTACTAATTTCTGCATTCAAATTACTCACCATTATATTAATAATAGAAACATGTTGGATAATGTCCATGTGCCAGAAACCGAAGTTGTTAACCCTGAATTATTAGAATCATATACTTGTTAATGACATAATGTTGTTCTTCGTGAATATTATCTACCGTTAAAGCGCTTCTTTTACTTTCGACTGCCTAAAAAACATTTTTTCTTTTGGTTGCTTCCATCAGCACTGTTTTGTGAAGATGCCAGAATGCTCGCAGAGTATCATATTATTTCTTCAACTGCGGAGCAATATACAGATTTAAAGTATAGGCCATCACAATGGTGTTGAATAGCAAATAAAGCGACTTCAATCTTTTGTTATCCGAGAATCAGATTGTCTGGTTGATGAAATTCTTTAGGTATAGGCACATACAATAGTAGTGAATTTCACAGATAAATATCTCGTATTTGTAAGCAAATCCATGGTGTAATGGGTAGTCTTCCTATAATACCCTCTCTGCTCAGGTCTTCCATTATCCTGTAAGGACGAAAGATCAAGTAATTCTCAGTCCTTGGATTCAGAAATCAGTAATCACTTCTAAGACTGGGCTTGTAATAAACAAGAGGTCCTGATATATCGAGATTTAACTGTATTGGAACACCACAATAGTGCCCTACAAACTAATAGATGATGCTTTGAAACTACTCAACCTGCAAGAACCCAGCATACAATTCACAGTAGAAACTGAAGAGGACTGTACTCTACCTTTTTTTGGACCTTAAAATCAAAAAAAGCAATGAAAAACTAGAATTTGGCATTCATAGAAAAGCAACACACACAGATAATTACATCAAAGCAAATAGTTTCAACCCAATTCCACACAAACATGCAACCATCAACAGTCTGACACACAGATTAGTAAATCTACCCCTCAGCCAGCAAGAATATCAAAACGAATACCATCAAATCTTAAAAACTGCAATTAAAAATGGATATAGAAAAAACCTTGTAGATAAAAAACTAAAATTATTCAAACTTCAAAAGAGATTAAAACAGATCACAGCTCTCACACCAATAAAACAAGAAATTAGATTTGCTAAATTTACTTACCACCCCTGGGCCACAAAAAAGTTCCAAAAAATATTCAAGAAATACAATATAACATTGGCACCAAAAAACAATTACAACATTAAAAACCTATTTCACAGTAATAATACTGATAAGATAAAACCAGAGGAAAAGTCAGGCATTTACAAGATTAAGTGTAAAGACTGTGAAAAAATTTACATAGGAAGGACAAAAAGGAACATAGGCACTAGAAAGAAAGAACACTTCAGGCACTTAAGATACAAAAATATTGATAAGTCCGCAATAGCAGCTCATTTCTGGTCTGAAAATCATGAAATTGAAGATAGCACAGAATTACTAAAATACGTACAAAAACTTAGTGAACTCGTCATATGGGAGAGGATATACATAGAAAAACATAAAAACCAACTAATGAACTTTGAAATCCCGCCAGAAGAGAATCCCACATTTAAGTTCATCACTAAATCAACAGATGGCAGCAGCAACTCCAGAATTACCCACACCACTGGATCAAGCTTTAGTCGTATAAGAGCAGAAGATGCAAACGATGATTTGCGAAACATGTCCTCAAAATAGGTATGAAAGTGAAGCAGATGTGTAAAAAATACGACTCATCTAAAATTTAATAAGAGGTCCTGAGTTCGAATCTTGGTCAGGGTGAGTTATCTGGATAAGGTTTTTCCGGGGTTTTTCCCTTATCCTTCAAGACGAATGTCAGGTAACTCTGAGCTCCATGTACCCTGGACTCATTTGAGCATCATTTCACCCATTTCATTCACCGTCCGATATGACTTAACGTTGGAGGACGCAAAAAAAAAACGAAGCCTTGGATTTCAGTGCTTACAGCATAGTAAATCGCCACTAAAGGTATGTATCTCATTGTATATGAGATCTCCTAATGGTTCACCGGGAAAAATATGAGTCAGTTGGAGAATTTAAGGTCATGCTGGCATGTTGCAACCGGACCGAGACCGGGAGATCCGTAGTTCAAATCCCGGCTATGGCATTGAAGTTTTCAGTCTGACTATACCTATAGTTATCCCTGATTACGATTTAGGCAAATAGCTCTACATGTAAAATCTCTGTAGCTAACTTTGTTAAAGTTGTGGTCTTCTATCCGTATTTCACAGGAATTGAACTATTATTTGTTTCAAATGGGAAGGTATATGTCCTTGAGCGCTACTAGGTGACCAACCAATCGGAGTACTGCGGTGTTGTCGTATTGCATTCCCCCTAAGTGGTGCGTGACGAGCGCCAAACTAATCAATCTCTAATAAATACTGTTCGCGCTAAGACAAAAATTCAGATTTTGCCAAAACTGATCCACGAGGAAGGAGAGAGTAATGTATTTAACTTAACCGTAAAAACCCCATATTTTTAGCTCAAATAGTTTTCCTAATACAAATAAATAAAGTAGATACCATTATATAACATTGCACGTAAACACTGTAATGAATATCACTATTGGTTGGCATTTATCGTGAACGTATATTTGAGGTTACTCAGAACTGAAGCGTAAACATTTGACATGACGTGGTAAAAGAAATATGTACTTTGAATAAGCCAAGGTGTTTGTTAAATTCGATGAGAGGAAACGATACACTTCTTGCTGGTCTGGCAGAACGTGTCTAGTATATCTTTGTTTATGAATGGTTCGTAATCTCTATTTATTCTAGAGAGTTCAAAGCAGCATTATTTAGTTACTCTTCCATGAAAAAGTGTATCAGCTGGATCAATGAGACGCGATCCACCTTCCCCCCTTATTACTGCCAGATAATCCAATAGAGTTAATGTGGGCTCAAATTATGTTGCAACAAGAAATAATATTTTTAAACTGACTGACATTGAATGACTTATTCACGAAGAAATTGACGAGGAACAACAAGACTGGGAAAACTGCGTGAGACATCAGATAAACTACATGAAGAAAGAGCACGTAATGAGATTTTGGAACCTATGATCATAAATTTGCAGTACTCAGACGTTGAAGACAATGACAATGACGAATTATTTCTTAACGTAAGTAACATTCACAGCTATACGGATGCACCGCTGATATTTTCGTTGGATTAGAAAAGTAAGTAATTCATAAACTATAATTAACTTTAAACTAAATATTTAAAACAATTGTGTAATATACGAATATTAATGTTGCAGTTGTCATTCCAACAGCTGCATTATTATAAAACTTTGGAAAATTCAGTTTGCGTTTCCTTATATCTAGCGCCACGAACTCTCGCAAGTGTGCGAGAGAGGGAAATATAAACAGAGTGGGGGTAACGAGGTGGCAACGGTGAAGGCTCTAACGCACCTGATTGGCTACAGGCGAGAACTCTTCCCATTTGAAACAGATGACAAATGCCTTAACACCTGATTGCACATCTTCGAAAGGGCAAGGTAGTCCTTCTGGAACAACCTTCTGACCAGGGCGTCTCACGGGAAGCTGTTTCTCGTGCAGGCAAAATTTCGGAGTCCGACTCCGACAACGAGCGCAATAGTGTGCGCAGTTTTCAATCCAGGAGTGGGAGAACATCCATGCTCTCCTGCAAATCTGCTTACTCCTCGGCATCCGAGGGAGGCCGGGAGCCCAGCTCATCGGACCTCTCATCGGATGGCGAGGGTGACGAGTTCCGTGAGGTAAGATCACGGAGAACCAAGCGACCAGCAAGACTGGCTGCAGAGGGCGTGCCCTCTGGCCAGTCTTCTCGACCCACCTCCGGTCAGAACCAGGCTGGAAGGCAAAGGCGGCACATACCGCCTATTATCGTGGACAACTTCTTGGGGGCGGTAGGCTTCCTTAAGGAGGTCATGCCGACCCTCGAGAATGAGTGCCCGGTAAGGAGGAATAAAAGCCGATTTGTCTTCCACGCAAAGAACGAGGGGGACTATACCAAGATACTGCTACAGCTCAAGCAGAGGATAATTCCTCATTTTACCTTTGACCTGAATAAGGCCCGTGATGTACTCCGAGTCATCCGAGGGTTACCCGCGGACACTTCCGTGGATGACATAAGGGCAGACCTCACCCGCCAGGGCATCACCCCTAGAATAGTGAAGCAGCTCACTAGACCTGCTCCAGATCGCCAGGGAACTAAAGCTCCCCTTCCCCTGTTCCTAGTAGTGGTGGAGCGGGTAAACGACCCCGAGGTCAAGTTGGATGATGTTCGCACCATCTGCTACCTCCGGGTCACTCTGGAACCAGCCAAAGGCTCTGGCGGGCCCCCACAGTGCTACAGATGTCTGGGATTTAATCATTCCAGCCTCTTCTGCCACCGTAATCCTCGCTGCTTGAGGTGCGGTGGCACCCACCTCAGAGAGGACTGCCCCCGTGCCATCACGGAAGATCCAACCTGCGCCAACTGCAAAGGAGGGCACATAGCGTGCTATGGAGGTTGCCCTACCAGGAAGGCGGTTATTGCCTCTAGGAGACCAGCTCCAGGGCCAATAACCCAGAACACCCGTTCTGAGCCAGAAGCGGAGAGGGCAACCTATTCCATAGCACCACGGCAACAATTGCCTAACTCCAACAGTGCCCCATCCTTTGCTGAGGTGGTGCGCAAACCAGCCGGTGACTCGACGACTTTGCGGGGCAAGACACAACCCCCCAAGGATACACACACACACGCACAGTCAAACACAAAAAACAACACAAAGCTCCAGCCCCACCTAGAGCCACTCCCAGAAGGGAGGAGGGTCGTGAGGCGGCCAAAAGGGCGGACTCGGATTCCGAGGCTGGGAGCGGGTCTGGTGAACCCAAGCCTGCTCGACAGATTAGGGACGAGAAAGCCAAAGGTAGGCCAGCCCCAAGACACTCCTCACCTTCGAAGTCCCAAACTTCACACACAACTCCCTCCACCTCACCACGGTCGGAGTTGCTGACGTGGCTGTATCAGCGGTTACAGTCCCACGGTGAGCGACTCTGTGAACTGCTGGTGCGGTATACCTCCACTACAGACCCCGCAACCCGCATGGTGACAGCCATGGAGGGGCTTGCCCTTCTGACCTCTTTTACCGCCCCGGCCCAGAATGGCAGCACGAACTAGGTCAAGCACCTCGTTCAGGTTCGTGTTCTGGAACGCGGCTGGAGTGGCGGTTCAACGGGACGAGCTCCTAAATTTTGCAAGATCCAATGTCTTGGACCTCATCTTGGTGTCGGAAACCCATCTCCGCCCCCAGATCCCCTTCCATCTCTCGGGGTATCACTGTCTCCGAACGGATCGCGCTGGTCGCCGAGGAGGTGGCACAGCGATCCTGGTGAGGAGAAGTGTGGTCCATCGAGCTGTCCAGCTTCCACAACTCCAGACACTAGAAGCCACGGCAGCCTGCGTGAACCTTGGCGGTTCTGGAGTCCTGGTAGTATCAGCCTACCATCCTCCCCGCTCACAGTTCATAGCCAATGACTACCAATCCATTCTTTCTTTACATCCCAATGTCATTATGGCCGGGGACTTCAATGCCAAACATCAGCGTTGGCATCATGGTCCCCGAGCGGATAGGAGAGGCAGTGACATTGTCCGCATGGTAGATGCGGACCCTCACCTTCGAGTTGAGGGCCCATGGCAACCCACTCATTACCCGCGTGGTCGGGGTCGCCCATCTCATATCGACTTCGCTATCATCAAACGCTTTCCATTTCATCTCTCACTCACTTCGCTTAACGCATTACATTCAGATCACAACCCAGTACTTGCTGAGGTTAATACACGGATTGCCAATCATGACGTCTCGGTTCAAAACCGGGATGTGGACTGGGATTGCGTCAAAGTCTGCCTGAATGACTCCAACATAACCGACATTCCCTCCCTTGAGGCTGCGGTCTCGTCCTTCACCTCAGTCGTGAAGCGAACGGTCCGCAACCTTACAGTCATCACCCCAGCCCCCCTTCATCCGGATGTTCTTCCCCTAGACATCCTACTTCTCATTCGCCGTTCTTGGGCAGCAAGGCGGCTCTACCAGACACCGCACGCCTAATAATCGAGGGCTTCATCGGCGACTGTACCGAGAGGTTCGTGCCCGCCTCCGTGAGCACAGAGTGCGCGCGTGGGAGGACACGATGTCTCGTATGAACCTCGAGGATGGAGACGTGTGGAGGGTCATTAAAAGACTTCGGAACCGCCAAGGGACACCAAACTCCCCACTCCAGGGCATCGAAGGCCTGTCCTACGAACCACAGGCCAAGGCTACGGTGTTCGCCGACTACCTTGAGAGGACCATGAGGCCTAGAGAAGACCCCCAGGACCCTGCCTTCTCTGACCGCGTTAGGCAGGAGGTACGTCGATACTTTCGGCGACCCCCGGCTGAGGCGGACAGACTCCCAGTTATAAAGCCCAGTGAGCTTCAGGGCGTACTCCGGCGCCTCAAACCAAAAAAGGCAGCGGGACCTGATGGCATAACGCCACTCATGCTCCGCCACCTTCCCTTCAGGGCCGTGTTACTTCTAACCAAAGTCTTCAATATGTTTCTCTCCCTGAGCCACTTTCCACGTAGTTGAAGAGAGGCTCGGGTGATATGCATCTTGAAGCCAGGGAAAGACCCGGTTAATCCTGCCAACTACCGTTCCATCAGTCTCCTTTCTGTTCTCTCGAAGGTTTTCGAGAGACTTTTCTTAGCCCGCATGTCCCCCCTTCTGGGTGACATACAAGCTATCCCTCCTCACCAGTTTGGCTTTCGTCCTGGGCATTCTACGTCACAGCAGTTGCTGCGCGTGGTGGAGGCTGCAGCCCTGGGTTTCCAGGACAAGGCATTCACCTCGGCGGTATCTCTGGACGTGGAAAAGGCCTTCTCTACGACCTGGCACGCGGGTCTTCTGTACAAATTCATCCAACTGGAGCTACCCACTCAAGTCATACACCTTCTTCACTCTTTCCTAAAGCATAGATTCTTCACTGTCACAGTGGCGGGAAAAACATCTACACGAAGGTCTATCCGCGGCGGAGTCCCCGAAGGTTCTGTGTTATCCCCGACGCTGTACAGCGTCTATGTGGCTGACCTTCCCACTGAACAGCACGTCAACATAGCACAGTATGCTGACGACGTGCTGCTATTCTCAACAAACAGACACCCACGCAGAACCTTCAACCCCATCCAAAGATACCTAATCCTCCTCCAGGAATGGTGCACGCTTTGGCGACTGTCCATTAATACGGAGAAAAGCCAAGCGATATTGTTCACCAAGCGCCGCTTTCCCGCCAATTTCCCCCAATTTACCTACTTCGGGCAAGGGATCAGGTGGGAGAATTCAATCAAGTACTTGGGAGTCAAGCTGGACAAGGGCCTAACTTTTCGGGAGCACATCCAGGAGCAAGCTCATCGGTTGTGTGGTGCCGTGGCATCACTATACCCTGTGCTTCGGTCTGCGATGTCTGTTCCCCTAAAGTTGCGCCTCTTTATGGCTCTGGTCCTCCCTATCAATCTCTATGCGTGCGAAGTCTGGGGTATGGCCGCAGGCTCACATCTAGTTCTGCTCCAACGTGCACAGAATAAATGTCTTCGGATTATTTATTCTGTTTGTACAAGGTTCCCCGTGAGATTACTTCATGAGGCTTCATCCCTCCGATATGTGGAGGATGAAATTAGACGCCGGGCGACAAAATTCTTCGAGGGTTTGCCCCAACATCAGAGCGCCCTAGTCAGATCCCTTGGGGATTATGTTCCTCGTGAGCGTCGCTATAAGCGATACCGGTTACCCCGCATGTCTTGCGGTCACTACCGGTAACCACATGATCTCCATGCCAGCCTAAATTAAATTTCAGCTACTCCAAAATTGTTATTATGGAATATTCAAAATTATACATACCTTCTTCCTAGTTTGTTAACTAACCCACCAGCGGTGCTCGCTGTCCGTAGCACCCGGTTCATCATTCCCTGAGGAGCAAAAAGCTACCTCCCTACACTAACTCCACTTAAATTACACCCGTCATTCTGCAACATCCACATCCCGCCACTACGTGGTTAAGCTCTTCCCAGAGCAGGTACACGATTTGACCACCCTTCGGGCTGTTCAACAGCCTGCCAGATTTGTGCTGCTGCTGCTGCTGCACATCTTCGGACATTTACATTTTGCAGGACGCTTCTTCACTGCTATGCTACTCTATTCGCTTTCCACTTGTCCCTAGGGGAAACAGTCAGCCAGTAATAACACCAGAGTGCTTTGAATATTTAATTACTGTATTAACGCATTCACACAAATGTACGTTTTGTCACTCACGCTGAGTACCTATTATCGATGCTACTGACGTCCAGGGAGTGCGAGGCGCAACATTATCACATGCAAGAAAAACGTCACAACAAACATGGGAATAATCAGCTCACTTTACAACTTTTGGAGTGGCCAAAAGTAATGCAATGGTTACTTTGTGATGATTAAATTGTTGTAATATTATAAAAGTACGGGGGTACTTTTTTCTCAGTAGGGATGCAAAAGTAATACAAACAGTAACTTTATTCCCAGCGCATATTACATCTACCAAGAACAATTATTCGTTATGGCTCGAACTCTTTGCCATAATGTGGTCCATAAGTCCCTTGACTCAATGATTTAAAGTAGCTCGTGTTAAACATAAATGATCAAATTTGTTTTTAACTATGAAATCTCCAGGTTTTACTTAAGCCCTGCATTTGCTATACCATGTGTATGGATTTAGATTGAATGTTAGGTTTGCTTTTTGGGCAACTGCTAACATTTGATGCAGTCAAGTTATGTTGTCTTCAAAAACTTGAATGCGATTAAATTCATTTTCTCAAAGATCTCTTCTTGTTTTTATAACATACAGAATTGCATCTTTAGTGACTGTATGGTTTTGATTTGTGAAGTTGTAATCCAGCCTTTCCTACAGCGGTGTCTTTTATTTGTAGTTAGAATGTTTAGCAATATTAATGGTATGCTGCAACGCCCCGATATTAACCAATTTTCACTTTAAGCCCTGCATGACACTTATACTTTATCCTATGAACATACATGTAGTGTAAATATACTCGCGCAGGGTTCAAATAAAGCTTTAGTGCTCATTTGAAACTACCACAGCAATAATCACTTTTCTTACAATAACCGATATCACAAGAAGGTAGCAAAACGGCTTATCACGTTATAAATGAAGTGGGTTGGAATTTGATTATGTAATATGTATACTAGATAAATTTTGCAATCAATTTAAATTGGCCCTTTTAAATATTAGAAATCTATATACAGAAATACTTAAGATAATAATTTAGTACGAGGGTGTTCAATAAAGAATGATCATAATTTTTTTACGGTCATAATTTTTCGAACTAAAATTCAGTCTTATTATATTGTGTTAGCTTAATGTGAAACAAACACGCCGTAGTAGTTTCATTGTTGGTACTCCTGGTTCCCGCCTGTGAGAACCAGGCAAGTTCAGACATTCAGTATCGCCTATCGCTGCAATGGAGGTAACATGCAGTTAAAGTTGATGTTAGAGGAAGATCCGCAGTTTCTTTCAAACGTAATTACTGCTGATGAAACTTGGCTACATCATTTTGATCCTGAGAACAAACAGCAAAGCTCAGTGTGGAAATCTCCATCACCAACCCCCCCAAAAAGCAAAAGTGGTTGCTTCTGCTGGGAAAATTATGGCCATCTCATGGAATGCTTTATCAGCATGTTGTACCTGCGCACACATCAGTAACTGGACAATACTACAGGGATGTCCTGAAAACATTGCAAGTCCATATCAGGCGCAAAAGACCACATTTCCGTGAAGCAGGCTGGGTGCTGCACCACGAAAATGCGCGGCCGCATATTGCCAATGTTGTTGCTGAATATCTTGCAAAAATCAACGTGAAGTGAATCCCTCACCCTCCCTATAGTCCGGTTTTTGCTCCATGTGACTTTTTTCTATTTCCTAAGTTGAAGAAACGCCTTCGTGGGAGACATTATCCATCATCAGAAGCAGTGGTGAAGGCTGCGGAGGCGATTTTGAAGGATCTCTCAAAAAATGGTTTCCAACATGTCTTTGAAGACTGGCAGAAACGCTGGAACAAGTGCATCGCATTCAGGAGAGACTATTTTGAGAAGGACCATCAAAATTATGAGGATGAGTAAAGGTACGTTGTCAAAAAAAAAAAAAAAAAATGTGATTATTGTTTATTGAACAGCCCTCGTAATTAGAAAATAGCAATTTTGCCTCATTTATCTCAGATGTTGTCATTTGTTATTATATGCAAAAAACAGAAAATCTGTTGCGAACATAGTCCTTAGAAGTAGAGACAAAGTCGCCAATTTGGCAACATTGCTCCAGTCGTCCATAAATGTTTAACGACTTTAGGGTCTGGAGAGTTTTCAGGCTAGTCAGTCTAAACGCCATTAAATTAATGCCACTTACTGCAACATGTCGCAAATGATAATGAATTGACGTATTCTACAAGTCTTAACAGAAGAAAACGGAAGCATGCGCTTTAAACTAATGATTAGAGCCCGGATTTGTAAGCACAATCAAGTGGTGAAATAAGCAAGCATGTTGGCACGAAAAATGAAACAAATAAGCACCAAAAATAAGCAAATAGAAAATAAAAATTTAATCATAAACATAATGTTTCGTAGAATTCTTACCTTACCTAAGATTGTTAAAGTACACGAGGAAGGTTATCCTTAGATTTTCTTGTGCGAAGCTCCTGCAGTGAATAATATTTATACGGTAAAAAGGACATCTCAACGTCGCATGAAGCTACTGGAACATGTGAAAAACACCTCAGTTATTCTTGAGTGAATTCCCCTTCGATATACCTTTCTGTACCAGAAAGTTTTTTAGAAATTTTACAATGTTTGGTGACCAGGGTTTTTCATTTATATCTTATTGAGTTTCTCAAAGGCATTACCGCGAGTCTCTGAAGACGTGACTGAAAATTCATCCACAGAGTTCTTTATATAGAACTGACACATTTCTTTCTTTAATTATTCCGTTGGAAATTCATTCAATGACCCAATTTTAGCACAAAAAAAAAAAAAAATAAGCAGAATGTTCTGGAGTTTGGATTCCTTGTCACTAGATGCTCAGATGTTTGTTTTATTCATAATTGATATTGTTGGCACCTGTTTTCGACATTTTGTACTACTCAACGTGAAGATGCAGTACACATTAAATCAATGACTCTTCCTTCTGAAACAATACTGGATTACGAATTCAATTACAGCTACTCAAAGAGAATTTGTTGTTCGCAATCCTCCTGAAACACAGTACTGGGACTGGTAAACAAATTGGAAACAGGTGGATCTCTGGTGACCGAAAAAGGCAAGCATCATTCATCTAGGCTTCCCACGGTTGTTGTAAGAGCACGACTGGAACAGTCACCCAAAAGTCATTAAGACGTTTGTCGCAGGAGACAGGGTATAGTAGCCTCGTAGACGTCAAAGCTTTCCCTTCTGACCACGCCTCCTCACATGTAAGCAATTATAAGAGTTTTCCACCCTTAAACATATGGGTGGTCCTTCTTAATACGTTCACCAAGTTAGAGCGCTGTTGCAATATTTTTCTTGTGTCCTCAGAAATTAGCTTAGACTGTGCAAACGTGCTTCCTATGTGTGTTAATTAAGCTTATATTTTTAGAAGTTACATAGTGTTTTACTTAGTATAGCTTTATAAATGTATTAGTGTTTAGTAGTTATTGGCGTTTAGCACTTGCGTAATTTAATGAAGATGTGGAGACCGTGGGTATCAAACCTAACATGGATATGCTAACATGGATTTCCACTCATACTTGTAATATATATCTAACAGTATTTCTAAACTTTCTGGAGTTCTAAAGCGTTTATGACATATTTAATTATTATGCGAAATGTACGTGATTATTTATTTAAATTGTGTTTAGCAGAAGGGCCCCCTCCAAAAAAAAATACACTGCTTAACTTTATTCAAACTTGTAAAATTAGCAGACATCCTTGTAAAAAGCTTCCGAAATTTAAAAAGAGTAATAGTTTCCTTACTAGTTTTTCTTTAATTCCTTGGTTCTTTTTATTTATTATTGTTGGATAAATCGGCTCACGATTGCAATAAACAAAGCTCTAAAGTGCAAACTTTGCTTATAAATTATTATTAACTACCAGAATAACCAAAGTGCTTCTTTAATTTGCAAGTAAATATCCCTCGCAAATTCATGCACACTGATGCAATTTAACCCCTTTAAAATTGTAATGATGTTTTACTAAACTTTCCTTAGATATTATGCTAATAATACGCATTTAGTTCTTGTACGTAATAGAAGTACTAATACCATAACAGCATAGGTAATATATCTCTTTTCAGTTATGTTATAAAGAGTTGTAACATTATGTATTATGATAGGGAACATTAATCATTTAAAATTTATTTGAAAAGATCAATGACGATTTCTTACAGTGAATTCTGCTTTATTTATTTATTTATATTTTGCCTCTAAACGTTATTTTAAACAACGGCAACCCTGGGTATTCTCAGCTGTAAATACGTGCCTAACATTCTTCACCTCTGACCCCAGTTGGTGTATCCTAATATGTTTATGAAATTGTGGTTAGGGGGAAGAACAGTTTTTCCCTACAAAGAGAGCCGGTTGGGGATGCTTTGAGCTCGGCCACTATATACCTACTCAATGTGTCAGAGAGCTGCGAAAAGAACAGGCCTAAAGCCAGATAGGGTTATGGTTGTTAATCAGCTACAGGAACCAGAGAAGAATAAAATATTCAATTATTGCCGTTGGTTTCGGACGTTCACAGTGCAAAATCCTGCCATATTGTTCATCACATGGTTCACAGATGGAGCATTGTTTCATTTATCCGGTTATGTGAACTCACAAAACTCACGCCATTGGGTCATCGAAAATCCACATGTCTCCATGAAGTACTTATGCACCCGATTAAAATCGGAGTTTGGTGCACAATATCCGCACAGAGAATAGTGGGACCAATTTCTTTTAACCAGATTCTGAACACTGCAATGTACCGACTGATTTTCGTGGAGTTTGTTGAGTAACTGGACGATGTACAGCTGAGTCAAGGATATTTGCAGCAAGATGGCGCTTCTTGCCATACATCAAATCAATCCATGGAACTAATTGCAAGTTTCTTTGACGACCGGATAATTTCCAGAAATCTGTGGCCACCGAGATCTCCGGATTTGACATCGCTGGACTTAAAAGATAGGGTTTACGCCACACGTGCCCAGACATTGGACGATCTGAAGCACATCACATAGGATATTCATGCTATAGACAACAGTCCTTCAACGAGTGGCCAGTAACATGGAACGACGTGTAGAGTTGTGCCTTATGCAGGATGGGGAGCATTTTCGACATTTGCTATCGAGGTTAATAATCTTCCAAAATGCCTCTACATTTTAGGTATAATAAGTTGTCGCTAGCACAATTTGTTTTGAAACAGTTAATGAAAGAAATGTGTCAGTTGTACGTAAATCACTGTATCAAAGAAAGTGAATGTCCCAAGGTATTATTTCGAGCTTCCAATTGTGTTATAATAGCAGATATTTTGAAGAAACGGTTATGGATGTAATCTATCTTATGTTGGACGCCAATATTAGCAAAACATTCCTGTGCAGTGGCAATGATGTCCGTAAATCCTGACAAAAGCCACGCCATTCTTCTTACAAAGTGCCACACCCCCGCTGACTGCTCCAACTTCCACTTTAGAGGCCGAAGGAAAGAGTGGACTAATTCCATCAAGTACCTGGGCGTTCAACTTGATAGAGGCCTAACTTTCCGCGGACACATCAGGGAACTATCGGCACGGGTACAGGGGGCTATTGCCTCTCTGTACCCCATGCTGGGTTCTGCGTCGATGCCAGTCCGCTTAAAGCTACACCTCTTTCGAGCGCTGATAATCCCATTCATGCTGTACGCCTGTGAAATCTGGGGCATGGCTGCAGATAGCTGGATAGCATACCTTCATCGTGCACAGAATAGAGGACTCCGATCCATCTATTATGTGGGCCGTTCTTTCCCCGTGAGGTTGCTTCACGAAGCTTCTCTTCTCCCATGCGTGGAGGACGAAATTAGGCGCCGGGCGACAAAATTTTACGCTCAAATTCCAGCTCATAGAAACTCCCTGGTTCGGTCTCTAGGAGATTACGACGCTACGAGACGCCGCTTCAGGCTTTACCGGGTACCCCGTATGGCATGCGGGCACCCGAGGTAACCAAGGAGTTAATCCATACAGCAGCATAAGCTGAATTTCAAAATCTCCAAATGAGCTATTTGGCTACAAAATTTACCCCACTTTAGCAAAATAAAACACCAGGGTGTAAACAAAAAAGCGGTTTGGCATCCTGTACAAAATTAAAGAGGAGCAGAAAGCTACCTCAATAAATTTCCGCAACAAAAAATCCCACATCATCCTGTAACCATCTAAATTATCAACCTGCGGTCAGACCCAAAACCTGGGTGAGTACGCAGCAAAAACCTTCTGGCTGTTAACAGCCCGTCAGTATTCGACTTGGACTTGGACAGTGGCAATGCTGCTTGCAACTGCATCTAAGGATTGTAACACTGTTTTTACTTCATTGAAATGTTATGCGTACTATGACAGTCTTTAACCAAGAACCCCAACTGGTTAAATCTGGCTAAGGAGGTAAAGACAAATTTGGAAGGATTCATGAAATTTTTGAACTCTAAATGATGACGGTACAAACAGTTTCTTTACGCTAGAGACAAGAAGATCCTTCATGTCGGCTCGTAAATTTCAGTGAGACGATGTAAACCGACTGAATGATAAAATGATGGCTAGGAGTGAGAATTTACTTTTACATTTACATGATTTGGATAAAATAAGCTATTTTAGTTAAAAAGCATAAAATAAGTAAACAAACTTCGTATTTCAGCAAACAAGCACTTATAAGCATTTCGCTTAGAAATCCGAGCTATACTAATGATAAACTTCATTTTCAACATTTACATAAAAGATTATAAACTTTCGGACTACTTGTAGAGAGTATTGCATTGCTACATTCCTACTCAACATTCCTGGTGACAAATGTTAACTAGATGCCTCAGTACACATAATGTAAATATTTAGAATTCTTTGTAACTCACCTTGAGCTATATTTCAAATCAAAGCGTTGGTGTGACCATGAACTGGAAAAAAGAGTTAACGCATGAAATCAAGTTATGTATACATAGTGTTATTTCACAATAACAATTACGCAATAAGTACTTTAGTATTACTTCAGTAAAGAATTACGAAAAACGTCGAGGGAGTATTTTGAATCTAAAATCTTATTTCAACTGTTCAGAATACAATTGGTATATGTGTATTTGATAGTGTGTATGATCCGCCAATACAATCCATTCCATTAGAGACCTTCTTCTAACAGATAGGCATCAGCAGTCACTGCTAAGGTAATAAATAAGCGGCTACAAATAACAGCACTGAATTAATCGCTACTTGTAACCGTTAATTCAAAGTAACTACGTCGGTTAACCATTGCATGAAAATTATGGTTTGTCACACCTCTCAGCGATGACCAATCTTGCTCTTAAGAGTCGACACGCCCGATGAAGACTGTCCAGAGATACGCCTAGATGCATCAGTTGATACTTGTAGTTTCGAACTCTTGGCTCTAAGGTTCAAATTGGAAAGATGCTCTATCTTCGTCTCATTTCATTATGGTAACAAATGAACTCTATAGGGACGGCCGCGTGTATAGAGTACAAGCTAAGTTATTAGTGATGTTGCTTATTAGTAATTCTGTTTGATGATTCCGAGAGAATTTCCAGTTCTACGGACTACCAGTATTAATACAAATTGCAGAAGTATTACAGAAGCACTACTAATATTGCAAAATAACAGCAAATATTAATATTTTTCCAAAGTATATCATCTATTAGAAACCTTTAAAAGGGCGCCTCCACGAGGAATGCATTAACGTAGATGCAAAGATTCTTTTTTTCTGTAAAATTAAACACAGCAAAAGCAATTGCTACAAGAGAAAAGACAGATAAAAATGATGTACATATTTTGCGGTCGCTTCTCCACAAATTGATAATGGACCTAATGCAACTTATTGTATACTACAATATAATAATGCATTTAGGACTGATCTTTTTATAAGGATATTGGACAATGAATAGAAGGGGAGGGTGAATTAACGTTTCTATCGCCTATACTTTGTATATTGAATACAAAACAATGTTATTTGAAGTCTGCCTCACGTTCAAGAGGTCCCGAGTTCGAATCTCGGTCAGAGTGTTACCTGGATAAGGTTTTTCCGTGGTTTTCCCTTAATCCTGAAATACGAATGTCGGGTAACTCTAAGCTCTATGGACCCTGGGCTCATTTGAGCATCATTTCACCCATTCCATTCATCGTCCGATATGACTTAACGTTGGAGGACGTAAAATTAAAAAATAAAAGTTATTTGATCAATAGTTGATTGATTCTTTGTAGAATTTACCAACAGGTAGATATTGTTAGTAAGACGTTGAACTTTGCTTAATACTGTAATTTATAGTAAATTTTAGCTTATAATTTATAGATTTCTTCTAATAATATTAGTCAATCTGTGGCTCTTTGTTGCTTGATATGTCGTGTACATAAGTCCTTTGAATGGAACCGTTTGCGTATTAATGTAATATTTACAGCGGTCACTAAAATACTATATCAAGATGTTAATCCATTTTATAAGTATTAATTAGACTCGCATCACAACTAAAGCGCTCACAGGAATAAAGGAAACCAGCTCATGTGGTGCACTCCAAATGGAAAATATATTTTGATGTCTGTGATTGGCTAAAGTTAGAAGTGAATCAATTCCTATTGGATGAAGCGAACATATTTTTCATTGGCTGAAGTAGAGTTCGTTCCAACTTTGGCCAATAAAACATATCAAAATATCTTCCCTACCTGTAATAGGTTTTGCTTTACTGCTATGAACACCTTAGTTGCTATGTCAGTGTAATTATAAAATGAACTATACATGGGAGAAGGGCATTGGTTGGAAAGAACAACTTCTAGTTGAGAAGCTGCTGTGCTTTGCCTTATTTATGCAGTTCCACGTAGGAGTCGAACTCACGCATAGAACAGCTAAGTACTGAAACGGAGCAAATAATATGCAGAACACGATCATTGATGTAAACCCCCTCCCTAATAAAAGTCTGCAGCCGCTAATATTGTTGCCTCCCTGTGTGCCGCATAAAAGAACCAGAAGATGGCGCAGCGTTATGCTGATAAAACCGCTATTTTTAGCGAAGGCTGATTCTAAATCACTCAACTTACGTTTTCCTTGTCATAACCTGGGAAAGCGTTGAAAAGGTTTACATCTCAGCGTTGGCTCATTTCGTGATGAATATAACATTACAAGAAATTCCCCCTTTAAGTTACTTTCTATAAGTAAAGCAGGACAAATAGAGTGAGTGAGTGAATGAGTAAAAAGTATGGAACAATACCTGTAACTCCGCTGTTGCAACTCTACGAAGTGATATTTTTTAGAAAACTGTAAGATATCAACATGCCCTCACATTACTATGATTACAAATAAAGGGTGTGGGTATTTTTTTCCCTTAAATGGCAACATTTCTTTTTCTGCACACCTCCAGTCCTCAAGGCACAGAACGTACAAACAAATACCCTTTCAAACCGTAATTTAAATTTATTTGGATCTTATTGCATATGTACTGAGCAAAGGACAACGCATCATTGAGTAGGTTTTGAATTAAACAATGCAGTAGGCTACTTCAGTATGTGGCTAGTACAGACAAATGCTAAGCTAATAAGGACAACAATGCTTACTTAATTGCAAAATCTTCCTGAAAGTAGTGCTTACTCATTCTACGGTAAGAAGGCGGCCCGAGTTCGATCCCAGGCGACCGCAAAGTGAGATTTGTGGTGGACAACACGGCGCTGGGGCGGGTTTTCTCCGGGAACTCCGGTTTCCCCCGCCATCTCATTCCACCGGTGCTCCATCTTCATTTCATGTGTCATCAGTGTCATCGCCTGCGGTGCCGTATGTAGTAAAAGCGGGCGTTAAACCCTACACATTTCACATTCCTGAAAGTAAGCATTCACACCACAACTTACAGAAATACAGCTAACTGAAATACTGATGATGATCGTATATGGTGATAGGAGGATGACCCAAGAAGAGGTTTGTGTCTTATTTAATAATACGTCCAGAACGAAGGATTACTCACTCTACAGTAAGCAAAATTAACAAAAAAAATCAATGAAACTGGAAGTGTTAAAAATAAGGCAAAAAAGTGTAAAAAAATTACATTTCACAAAAGCATCTACCTGTAAGTTCCGAGACCTGAGGACAAAAACAAAATGTTGGCATTTAAAAAAAAATGTCATGCCCTATCGACAATCATAGCAATATGAAAACATGTTGATATCTTACAGCTTTTCTGAAAAATATCACTTCACAAAACTATAATAACAAAGTTACGTTCAAGAGGACCCGAGTTCGAACCTCGGTCACGGCAAGTTACCTGGGTAAGGTTTTTCTGGGGTTTTCCCCTATCCTGAAAGACGAATGTCAGGTAACTCTAAGCTCCATGTACCCCGGATTCATTGGAGCATCATTTTACCCATTTCATTCATCGTCCGATATGACTTAACGTTGGAGGACGTAAATAGCAACAACAACAAAAAAAGTTACAAGCATTGTTCCATTTTTTTACTCACACGCTACATGCGCGTGCGTGTGTGTACTGAGACCCGTGAGAGGCGGAGTCCCCGAAGGCTCTGTACTATCCCCCACACTTTTTAGTGTGTTCATGGCAGACTTCCCAACTCAACCACAGGTCGAAATGGCACAGTACGCTGACGACGTGTTTTTGTTCTGCAAGGACAGACACATACTCAGTGCCTTCAACGCTAGCACACCTCCGTCTCACACAAGAGTGGTGCAGGCGTTGGCGGATGTCCGTAAATCCGGACAAAAGCCACGCCATTCTTCTTACTTGGCGCCACACCCCCGCTAACTGCCCCAACTTCCACTTAAGAGCCCGCAGGATAGAGTGGACCAATTCCATCAAGTACCTGGGCGTCCAACTTGATAGAGGCCTAACTTTCCGCGGACACATCAGGGAACTATCGGCACGGATACATGGGGCTATCGCCTCTCTGTACCCAATGCTGGGTTCGGGCTCGATGCCAGTCCGATTAAAGTTAGACCTCTTTCGAGCGCTGATAATCCCACTCATGTGCGCTTGTGAAATCTAGGGCATGGCTGCAGATAGCTGGCTAGCATACCTTCAGCGTGCACAGAATAGAGGACTCCGATCCATCTATTCTGAGGGTCGTTCTTTCCCCGTGTGGTTGCTTCACGAAGCTTCTCTTCTCCCATGCTTAGAGGACGAAATTAGGCGCCGTGCGACAAAATTTTACGTTCAAATTCTAGCACACAGAAGCGCCCTGGTTCGGTCTCTAGCAGATTACGACGCTATGAGACGCCGCTTCAGGCTTTTCCGGGTACCCCGTATGGCATGCGGGCACCCGAGGTAACCAAGGAGTTAATCCGAACAGCAGCAAAAGCTGAACTCCATAATCTTCAAATGAGCTGTTTGGCTACAATTATTAATTAAATAAAACACCAGGGTGTAAACAAAAAATAGTTTGGCATCCTATACGAAACAGAGGAACAAAAAGTTACCTTGAAAAATTCCTCATCAAAATAATCCCACCCCATCCTGCATCACCAAAATTTTCAACCTGCGGTTAGACGCAAAACCTAGGTGAGTACGCAGCAAAATTCTTCTGGCTGTTAACACCCTGTCAGTGCGTTGCGTTGTTGCGTTGCGTTGCATTGCGTTGCGTTGCGTTTGCGTGTGTGTTGACAACTCTCACTATTGAAATACTCCATTCTTTGTAACGGACAAGATCTATATAAAACGCTTTCCAATTTTATTTCATAAATTACTTAAAGATTAAAAAGGATTTAGGAAGTCATAGTACATGAAAATGTAAACTTGGCATTATAAAACATCATTTACGAAGAAAGCTTTGATTTTTTTTTTTTTTTTTTTTTTTGAGAATGTCACAGAATAAAAAATAGTTCCTGTTAGTCCAGAATATTCATATAAAATAAGACAATAGCCGCGGATATTTCATGGTGTCTTTCTAAACTAAGTTCAAACCTTAAAACCTCTATAAATTTATATTTGAGATAGAAAAAAAGACATCAGTGTTGGGCAAACAGAGTTTACAAAACATTGGGAAGATGTCCGCCGTTATCCTTCTCGACGTACACCATCTTATCTTTGCACTACTTTGCAGATTTCTTGGAATATTGACAGTTACTTACCAAGATGCTTCTTTCGGTTGCAGTGTGTTTTTTTAAGGTAACAATCGAGATCTGAAGATCACGAAGGCCACCTTGTTGGGAAGTGTCTACTGATATCGCGATCACTATGACACATGTGCCATATTTCATAATTCTGAGCCAATGATCTGATCTTTAATTCAACAAGTTCTTCGTGATATGTTGTGGCTTCACTTCACAATTCATCGTTGGCTCCATTTCTTTGAAAAAGACAGTAATGAAGTAAGGCAAACTGTTGCAGTGAAGGATCATAATCACCAGCTTCATATCTATTTCGTTGTCTTAATTTATATGAAAACTATGAGTTTTTATATTGTTAATTGTGAAACCAAAGAAAACGTATAAATTGTGACCTACTTTAAATATCTAAATATTACTCGACCGTTCAGGCCAATAATTGTTCCCCCGCCAACGCTATGTAGCATCTCCAGAACTTGGAAGACTATCGGAGGCGGTTACCCAAGTCTCTTCTGCGTTAATCTGTTATTAGAAATAGCCGGAGCGTGTTGTTGTTGGTTGTTTTTTTTTTTTTTTTTTTTTTTTTTTTTTTTTTTTTTTTTTTTTTTTTTTGTAATTTACGCCCTCCAACGTTGTCATATCGGACGATGAATGAAATGGGTGAAATGATGCTCAAATGAGTCCAAGGTCCATGGAACTTAAGAGTTACTCTACATTCGTCTGTCAGGATAAGGGAACCCCCTGAAAAAACCTTATCCAGGTAACTCACCCTGACCGAGATTGGAACTTGGGACCTCTTGAACGTGAGGCACATACCATCTACGCTACCGAGGTGGGCTCGGAGGGTATGAAATTACAATTATTATAAGGAGGAGTATTGATAAAAGTAGTTTAAATCATTGTACAATAATTTCATAAAGAACGAGAGGAGGTAAATTAAGGTGATTAAATCTTCACTCAGTTTAAAAACTTCGGGCAGCCAGCCAGCATTAAAAACGGCTAGCAAAATGACAGGCATTACAATGAAATAACTTTCTCCACCCATCTATCCACGCGCATATCAATTCTACAATGTATTTCATAAAAAAGTGTCAACTTTCTATTACTCAGGATAACTGTTGGCAGGAGTGATTTAACCCATACCTATTATGTAGTAGGTGCACCTTAAGAAGATGAAGTCATAGACAACTGTTTTATATTTGCTTACCGTGATATTACGTACTTTCTGTAAGAATTTAGGAGGAAAAAACGAACATCACTTGAAAGTGTATTTTCAAAAGAAAGAGAGCGAATATCTTGGAAGTGGTGAATGCTGCTGGAAAACAAATTCTCGTTTATAAATATATTGTCAATATATGTTTCAACGAGATCGAGATTTTGGTTGTGCTATATAAATTTCAGTAAAAATAAAGAGGTCTTCGTAGGTTATATACAGAAAATTCAATATATATGTTTTATTTAAGTTTGGTATTCATGTCTTCTTAAGTTTTGAGTTACGCGGTTCTCCTTCCTACCGTTTCACAAACAAATACGTATGTGCCTTAAAAAAAATATTATGGGATTTAAGAACCTTAAAAACGTGTATTTGTGGTGAAGAATTCTCCATACTTATCATAGAGAAATTAAAAACGGCAATGGCATTGCCACAGCGGTTCACGCAGCAAAGATTATAAGGTTATTATATAATCAGAGCACCGATTCTCATAAAATTCTCAGTTATGTTCATTAAAAGTCTGAGACATAGTTGCTAGAAAACGTTTTAGTAAATAAAACACACACACACACACACACACACACACACACACACACACACACACACACACACACACACACACTTGTTTTCTGAGAACACTCCGAAAGGTATCAATTTTTTAATAATAATCTTCCAGGATACATATATTATTATAAAGTTTTTGTTTTAGTCATCCTGAACTGTTACAAAATTGTGGAATCGGTTAACAAAAACTTTGTCCTTTGATATAAATATTGTCTACTTGTGATGTGTCCAAGAAACAGGCCTTGATATCAGTTTATTACGAAAGCTGTGTACTCTAATCCGTGTCAAACTTAATTTTTTATACAAATTTTTGTCAGAAATGAGGTATATTTGTATATAATGGATACGTTTCGAATGTGATAGCGAAATCGTATATGTATTGCAAATATGCAATGGTTAAGTTTAGAGCTGTACTATAATTAGTTTTGCGGCCGTTGTTGATCCCCAATTAAACCGAGATAATTGATGCCGTAACACAATAACAAGTATGTAATGTGAGTTTTTTGAAAAGTCTGTAATTGTTGTTGGAGACCTGATTATCTGTAAACTTGTCAGCCTGTATTCCACGCTGTGTGAAATACGTTCGCCGATCTTACAACTTGAGTTATCTTTGAGGATATCCCCTAGGTACCCTAATGCGAGGTGAGGTTTGATAAGGACGATGAATGCATACGGTTTTGTTAAGTTTCAGTCAAGTCTGATATTCAGTGAACATAGACTCAAGTGTTTCCTTGTACATAATATGGAATAATTCTTGCAGCCAAAATTTGTAATATCGAATGACCCCGAACCATTTCCGTTTGCAAACGAATTGGTCCTTCAACTGAAAGCAAAACGGTGCTTTATTTTCATTTTCGGTGAAATGATGCATGATACAAACGAGGCAGTCGTACAACAGGGGAAAAAATTCAATGTCGAGCACTTGTTATAAATTAAATGTAATAGGAAGTTTGAGCAAAATCCGAGGAATGGGCTGCCGGATATCCTGCGATCTACAAAAATATTGATTTTGGCTTTGTGAGACAGGCAGTAGCTATGTGAGCCCGCGTTATTGCTTTCTGTTCCCCTCCAATCGCCAGTTATTGACTGTACAAAACGGGCATGAGTATCTACTAGGGAATTCTAAACGCGTTTTTACCCATTTTCACATTTCTAACATTTCCGTCATACTTTTAGCACTTTACCAGAAGGTCTGTTAATCTAAAACTTCAGTCCTACTTTTTTCCTCAACAGTATCTTGTTATAAGTGGTCATTAAGAATGTGGATAAAGAGATATAATGAATGAACGGTGACCTCCCAGAAAAGTTGTAATAAGCGTTGCTTCTCTTACGTTTCTGGTAGGACCGAAGGCACGGGCTTTCGCGTGTAACGATTTCACATGTCTACGCGATGTCATTAAGATCTCTATATTTCCATTACTTTGGACAGTTAATTAGTTGTGTTTAGCGGATGATACCTATTAACTACAGGAAGCCTAAGTTGAAACTGCAAAACCTAAGTAAGAAGAAATTCAAGTTTTACAGTTAGGTTAAACCTAGTATGACAGCACCTCGAACACACGCCTTCACGACGTAACAAGTATGCTTGCAAATTATTTATTCAAGAATAATGGTTAAAGATGGATATTATAGTTAACAAAAGAATAGAGATAATTAAGAAAATAACATTGTGTGACATTCATATTACTTTCTCTATTCCCTAACTTTTATATTTCTTCCACAAACTATTCTTACAAATCTTAATCGGGATAAACGCTTACATTCCATTTTAGGTATATGAGTGCTACAGTAACCTGAAACGATAGTTAAGTGCAGAGGTTCTACTCCCATTAGTCCTGGACCCGTAGGACCAAGGACCCGGGCCTCCTACCCGGGAGCGATGGATTCTCCAGGGCTCTTTCCATAGGGCAATACATGGAGTCTAAAAAGCCCCCGCCCCCCGCTGAGCACAACGTCAAGACGGGATGGAAGTGGACACGCCACTTACGCGCGTCAACCCCGCAGCGAAGACTACCGTTAACCTCGGTGGGGCCGCCTGGTGATCTAGCACACCTATTAGCTCTGCAGGCTAGTACCCGGGACTTATTAGGCATCACTCTATCCCCTCCGGGCGGTCGTAGCCTGGCCGGAGGTACCCAATTCCCCGTGGGTGTCGGGAACACACTGCCCCCTCGAGTCCAACCCAATCCGAACGACTCCCCGACGGGAGGGGCTCGGCAGTTCGGCCCGAGGTTCCTCTAGTAACGTCAGAGGTACCACGAGTGCTAAGGGTCCGCAGCGCCCGCACCTCGCCAGCTGAAGGGGATGGATCCCCTCCCCTACGGGAAAGCTGAAACGATACTCAAATCTTGAGAAAGCTGATCGTTGTTGGCTGGTTTTGAAATTCCATATTCATTGCATGACAGCCAAGACAAAGCGAGGTGGCGCCGCGGTAACGTGTGCAACTCGCATTCGGGAGGTTGCATGTTCGATCATCTATGATTTGGGTTTTCCGTGGCTTCCCATTGACAAGGGAATGCTGGGGTGCTTATTTTCATGCCTCATTTCGCTTCATTCCGTGTCCTTATCTTTTAGATATGTTTTCGGGCCCGTGGTATACATAGGTCGTTTGATAAGTGTGGTAAATTTCCATGAAGGGGTGATAATTTTTTGTTGCAACTTTGCGGGTGGTAGGCTTGATTGTGCAAGATTGTACACAAAATTTGCATGTGTTATAATATACAGTTCTTGTTTGACAGTTGACAGCCTCGTCCGATATGACTTAACGTTGGAGGACGTAAAAAAAAATTGCGATTGAAAATAGGAAAAAAAGCCAAGAGTTTCGTGCTGTTATTAAATATTTGAAGGGCTGAATTGCCGAGGAAAAAAAAAACTTCATTGGATGAAGTTCACGCGGGCTCTGCACCAATAATTGAAGACCATTTACTTTTGGATCAGTGAATTTAAACGTGGTCGTAGAAGCACCGAAATTGAATCGCCCAATTGGTCACCACACAGGACACAATTGAAAAAAAAAAATCCACGATCTGATTATGCAATATCGCCGAATCAAAATTCGTGAGATTACTGATGCCGTAGGCATCTCAACCGAGCGAGTGTACAATATCCTGCATGAAAAATTATCAGTGAAAAAGCTGTGTGCAAGATGGGTGCCGCGATTGCTCACAGTCTACCCAAATCTCATCCGAAAGAACACTTCTACCGAGTGTCTGGCGATGTTTAATTGCAATCCGCAAGACCTTTTGCACCAATTTGTGTCAGTGAATGAAACTTGGATCTGTCATTACACACCAGAGTCAAAACCGCAGTCAAAAGAATGGACAAATTTACGTCCTCCAACGTTAAGTCATATCGAACGATGAATGAAATGGGTGAAATGATGCTCAGATGAACCCAGATTCCTTAGAGCTTAGAGTTACCCGACATTCGTCTTTCAGGATAAGGGAAAATCCTGAAAAAAACCTTATCCAGGTAACTCACCCTAACCGATATTCGAACTCGGGACCTATAACTGGACCCATAACTGGAGCCTATTATGCTTCATTGTTGGATCATTTGCGACATGAGTTAAGTGAAAAGAGACTGAGATTAAAACGCAAAATGTGCTCTTTCACCAGAATAATGCATCATCGCACACAACAGCAATCGCAATGGCGAAAGTGCATGAGTTGAGCTTTGAATTTGTTGTTCATCCACCTTATTCACCAGACTTATCCCCAAGTAATTTCTTCCTGTTCCCAAAGTTGAAAATTTGGCTTGGTGGTAAGACGTTTTCATCAAATGAAGTGATAGTCACCGTTCAACGAGTATTTTGCAGACCTTGACGGAACCTATTTTTTCCGACGGGATGAAAAAACTGGGACATCTCTGGACCAAGTGCATAGTCATCAGTGGAGACTATGTCAAGAAATAAGGTGAGATGTTCAGGAAAAAAAATTATTATTGGTCTTTTACCGGGCTTATAAAACGATCCTCGTACATCAGTGCCAGGCAAATGGTGCGCATGCTGTTCTTGGCGATGGACGGCATTCCTGATGAATAACACTCAGCACTTGTTCAGGGACTTCCGTCCGTCTCTGTTGCCTGCCTGCGACCTGTGGACCTGTGGTTCCCTCACTTCATCCCTTCCTCTTGATGGTATTAGCCTGAATTTTTCTGTATAGGTCGCAGTGCGAGAGATATCCCCCTGCATTGTCTACTTTATACCTCATAGTCTATGATAGCCAAGAAACAAAATTAAATAATGATGATCAGGTACTTAAATTGTGTAGTATTGAAAAATTCAGAGCAATATTCAAGAGTATCTCGGAAATGTTTAGCAGTGATTCTTATAAATTTTCATTTTAGTGAAATCTATATTTCTCTGAGGTTTTTGTAAATGTGTTAAGACTTCCTTGTTTTACAAAATTACACAAATGTAATCAAATAAATGTAAGTTCAAATACATTTTATTTCTTATGCTAACATATTAAGATGTGTCCGCCTCGGTGGCGAGATGGTAGAGTATCTGCCTCACGTTCAAGAGGTTCCGAGTTCGAATCTTGGTCAGGGTGAGTTATCTGGATGAGATTTTCTCTGGGGTTTTCCCTTATCCTGAAACTCTATAGATCCTGGTTTTATTTAAGCATAATTTCACCCACTTCATTCTTCGTTCGATATCACTTTACGTTGGAGGACGCAAATTAGGAGAGAAAAATTATTAATATGGGGTAACTTAAAATCGTTAGAGCCCTTTCTGAAAAAAATTAAAAGCGAATTTCTTTGTACTTGGAACGCCGAATGACTGCAGGAAGATTTTCTCGAAAACCTTCGTGCGGCATGCATCCTTAAAATATACTAAACTTAAATACTAACTCTGGTACCTGTTTATTCAACTTTTCGTTTTTGAGGAACATTGTTCATACACATCCACAAACGACGCGCGCTTGGACCATTTTATAAAGAGGCTCTTTTTAGTGTGTATTTACTGTGAAATCTTGGTATTGAAATTTTGGTTGGAATGTACTTTATCTTAGCAGCTATAGGTAGGTGGATTACAAAACAAAAAAGGTAACTTTTGCGTAACAGCATGGAGCCTGACCGCACCTCCGTTGCACCCTCTGCCTCCACCCACAGAGGATGTCACAAGCAGCATGTCATCAGTATCATGCAGCGACTAGTTTTTTTATAAGTGAATGCAAATTGGTACCAATAGCCGTCATAAGGTGCAATACACACCGTTACAGACTACCAGCAGTAAAAGGGGGGGGGGCGGAATTATGTATGTGTGACATCTCATGGATTTCTCTATTCACTATATTTTATTTCTATCTACATTCTGCATTCTGTTGTTACTTCACGTTGATGGAGACAAACATTTGCAGAATAGTTACGTTTGTACAGGGAATAGAGAGAACCCACTGGATGGACAGTAGATGTTCAAAAACAGCGATCGCTTTATGATGGTTTTTAAATTCCATAATCTTTGCACAACATTGTGAGAAACAAATTGTGGCAGCACTTTAACGAACATTTTCTTGGAGGTGTAAATATTTTCCTGAACATATTCCAGAAGGTCCGATTGTACTTAAAATATCACGTTTGTTACTTTTCCAACGTTTTGTATACAAACTATGCTCTTCAGATACACCTTTTTCTAAAACTTTTATTATACTCAGGGAGCCTTAAAATATGAGCTTTCCGGTGAAATCTCGTTTTCGAAGTGAAATACTAAATAAAACGTATGATACCGAAATTAAGAATTGCCATGTATAAAGAATCGTAATGGATTTCAAAGGAGTCTTGTATGTTTGTTACGACACGAACAGGTGCAGTTGGTTGAGTTGTTATAACAAAAGAAATGTAAGAAACAGTGTCCTTAGCAGATTTCTAAAGGGTAGCACTTGACTTTGTGAATAGGGCATTCTTCGGTCCCTAATAATGACAATGGACAAGATTGTCACAAAGGGAATCTTTGGTTGAATAAGGGGCTTCCAGAAAGTGAAAGCGATACACCCACGTGCAGCTGTGGACATCAGTCCGAGGCGTGAGGGCGATTAGGGCGGTCAACTTCTGTCTTGGGCCAGGCAGGCCAGAAGTGATCGAGTAATAAGCATTCCACCTTCAGTAACTTTAAACAGTGATATTGGTAATCCTTGGTCGGCAACTTAGAGCTTAATGTAATAATAAAAGAAGCAGTCATTAAATCAGTTTGAAACGGGCATTCCAGTGTCATTAAAACTATCCTTCTCACACATATCCACGCATACCTTGAGAGAAACCTCACTGCTTAACCCTGAGCTAAACACTATTTGTTTCAAATTGTCGCGCCAACGTGGAACTGTGCGACTCCCAACATATTTGCTTCAAATTGGCCCCCAACGTGGAACTGTGTGCCACCCATTATAAACAATGCTTCACGTAGCAGAGAAAGCAACAGTCCAGCAGACACTGGAACCCTGAAATCATTTATTCCGACTTGCTAGTACTGGGTCATATGGCACAGCAATTTAAAATGCTCTTTCATAATTAGGTCAACCTGGCAACTAAGATGTTCACAACAGTAAAGTGGAACTAGTTACTATCATGTGTTAGGGAAAGTTAGAGAGATCGCTAAAAACAATTAAGAGAAGAATGTAGAGTAGGATAGGTGATATGCCAAAGTGTAAAACAAGAAGTAGAGGGTCTCCGATACACAAAAACCTAGGGTTAGGTGTATGGGGACATAATTATTATTCATTGGCAGGCAACATGATAGGATTTTCGGGATTTCGGAATGTATGGCATTTTCCAGTATGGATTTTATAATTGTAATCTTGATTTTGTATTTCCATTTGATGATGTTAAAGGAAAGATGATAAATTAAATAATTACAAATTACTGTGTGTGTGCGTGCGTGCGTGCGTGCGTGCGTGCGTGCGTGTGTGTGTGTGCGCGCGCGCGTCCTCCAACGTTAAGTCATATCGGACGATGAATGAAATGATGCTCAAATGAGCCCAGGGTCCATAGAGCTTAGAGTTACCCAACATTCGTCTTTCAGGATAAGGGAAAACCCAGGAAAAACCCTTATCCAGGTAACTCACCCTGATCGAGAATCGAACTCGGGACCTCTTAAACGTGAGACAAACTCGCTACCACCACGCTACCGAGGCGGGCTATCATGTGATTTAATCCACGTGGGGAAGATATTCTGAAGTTAGATATGAACCGCAGTGAATCCTTCATTGGCTGGAGTAGAGTTCGTTGGTACTCTGCTTCCATCTATTAGGATTCGATTCATCTTGTGCAGTTTACTCATGTGAGTTAAGGTGGACCAACCAATCGTACTGGCATCACGCAGTCTTCAGTCAGAATGTTGATTTATGTGACTGTCAAATCGCTGCTTATCACAACTGCTCAACTTTCTCATGATGCTGTGTGGACACAAATGTGCCGAAAAATCCGCATCCCTATGAGCAGTCCCGTGACTTAATCCTTGTTTCAAAGCAGGCACCGGGCTGTCCCCAGTCTGTAGAGCACCTGCCTGCTGTGATAGGGGTCCCGGGTTCGATTCCCAGCTGTGGGTGGGGATTTTTCTCCAATAAAAATGGTTCCCCTTCTTCCCCAGAGTCTGGAAGTATGAATGAGAGTGTGAATGTGTACGTGATCTACTGTTTAAAAAAAAATCCAAAGTACCAGTATCCCAACATCTATGAGATAACACCATCGATATGTTCCAAAGCAAAACGCCGCCGATATGACCACTGCAGTTAGAGGAACAGGGGAGGAAAAGCTTGCCCCGCATCTTTTAACGCCCCCGTGACCTAATCACCTCTCATTGGCTGCTGTCGTGGTATAGACTGCTGAATGGTAAAAATGAGTTCGTATTTAACATGACATATCTTAATATATTCGAAGAGAATTTTCAAATGTATATTTGCATAACCTATGAATTAAATATATTACCTAACAGAGTTAATTTATCTGGAAAGCCTGTTAATTCTTAACATGAATTCAAGAGGATGCCTCTCGTGATGACTGCCTATAGCACGTGTGTTTATCGGTAGTCGTGACATAGTTGTTTACATTACGTGTATTGCTGACCTTGCTTTTGTCATACATTTCCATTCAACGTGTGAGTTGAGTTCCATTATAAATTTGTGTTTTTGCATGCCTTCACATATTTACTTGCATGATTTTATCTATCTTCCTGGCAATTATTATGATGTTTACTGCAGGTTTCCAAGTGGCGTAAATGCAATGTATACGGTGCCGATAGCATTAGCCAATAAGAGAAAGGGGAAGGCAATGGTAGATGGAGGGATACGTGTCAGCGGGATAAGGTTATTTGAAACAAATATTAGAGGAGTAAGTGTGCACAATATCTACCCTACATTTGGAGACAATTATTTTTAGACTTTCTTAAATATAATTCGTGTCTTTTATTGTATACAAGATTACTTAAAATTTCCGCATGTAGCTGATTTAAAGGAAATACGATATACGGAGATAGTACAAGGAAGTAAAAGATTACGGTCATATCTTTTGTCACTTCTCGTTTAATGAAAGTATCTGCAACTTTTTCATTTTACATTGTACACCCTGTATTTGTTTACCTATTCAATATTACCATTTATAGCTCTTCAACAAGTACCCACAACAGAAAAACAAATAAAAACTTAAAAAAAAAAAGAATAGGAGGAAAAAGCAATCAAACTACAGTGCTGTTAGTTTAAAAATCGGCGCCCGCGACAGTTGCCGTGCCGCAGCGGTCACCCGCTTGCTCGCCGATACTCGGAACTATTATGTATTTCAAATGGGAAGGCGTTTGTTTGAGCGCTACTAGGTGAACAACCAATGGGAGTCCTGCGGTGTTGTCGTATTGCAATCCCGCTAATTGTTCTGTAGGGAACGCCAACCTAATCAATCTTTATGAACTACTGTTCGTGCTAGCACAAATATTCAGATTTTGCCGAAACTGATCCATGTGGAAGGTAGAGAGTAATGTATCTAACATAAAACCCCATATTTTTAGCTCAAATAGTTATTCTAATACAAATAAATAAATAAACCACTATTACCTGTATTATAACAATAAATCGCGACGTAAGCACTGTATGAATATCATCTTTGTTGGCATGTATGTGTGTACGTATATTTATAATTACTCAGAATTGAAACGTAAATGTTTGACATAACGTGATAAAAGAATTACTTTGAATAATCCAGTTCGAGCGAGAGGAAACAAATTTCCGGCTGCCCTGGCAGAACGTGTCTGGTCACATTATATCTTTGTTTATGAATGGTTCGTAATCTCTATTTACTCTAGAGAGTTCAACGTGGTTGGTGGGTATGTATGTACGTACATATACTTTTAATTACTCGGAACTGAAATTTAAACTATTGACATGACGGATAAAAGAATTACTGTGAATAAGTCAAGGTGTTAAATTCGAGAAAGGGCAAACACTTCATTTGCTGTTAGCCTGTGGAATGCTGTATGCTTATGTTTGTGAATGAATATTGGATAAGAAGTGTTTATTTACTCAGGAGAGTTCAGATCAATATCATTCAGTTGTTCTTTACACAACAGTAGAGTAAGAGTTAAATAGTGCAATGGCGGTGAATTTAGTGGCGAGTCAAAAAGGCAAGTATTGCGAAGTCAGGCTCGAAGCACTATTTTTAAGGTGTAAAAGTTCTTCAAAAAAAATTTTCGGAAACAGAAACTAAAAATAAGTTATTGCAAAGAGTACTTCCGTTTAAAAACACGGAAAAGGTGTATCAGCTGGATCAACTTGCAATTGAAACGGGACACGAGGTAATACGCCTCCCACCTTACCACTGCCAATATAATCCAGTTGAGTTGGTGTGGGCTCAAATAAAAAGGGGGATTGCAAAAATAAATAATAATTTTAAACTGACGGACGTTAAACGACTTGTTTACGAAGAAATTGATAAGGTACCACAACAGGACTGGGAAAACTGCGTGAGGCATGCAGAAAACCTTCAAGAAGACGATTTTAAGAAACAGATAGCACGTGACGAGGTCTTGGAACCTATAATCATAAATTTGCAAGACTCAGACGATAAAGACAGTGACAATGACGAATTGTCTCTTAACGGAAGTGACATTGACAGCGATATGGATGAGCCACTGGTAGTTCCATTGGATTAGAAAAACAGGTAATTCATAAACTATAATTATAGTTATAGTATTTTAAAATATACATAATTTGGGAAAATGCTTTTTCCAATTTTGATTTTAGCAACTGCATGATTGTAAAAGTTTGTAAAATATAATTTGCTTACCCGTACGTCTGCGCCAAACAGACGTGCATGTTATCAGTGTGCGAGAGAGAGGGAAATATAAAAGGAGCGGGGTAACAAGCTGGCAACGCTGAGCGTGATACGGCATCTGATTAGCTGGATTCCAGAACTCTTCCCATTTGAAACACATAATAAAAACAATAACTTGCATACTGTGCTATATTAGTTACAGAAGTCGGTACTCACCCTAATCACAATAGCTGCTTGAAGTACTATCCATTTTGTGCTATATACAAGTCATACCGTCGTAATCAATTCCACTGCACCAATCCTACCTATTTCCCTACGAAAGTTTTCTTTAAGTTCATCTAAGGTATGTGGATTATTTCCATACACTTTACCCTTTACTGCTCCCCAGAAATAAAAATCTAATGGTGTCAGATCTGGGGAACGGCCCGGCCATAGTCCGCTGCTTATAATTTTATTGCCAATTATACGGCGGAGCTCTGTCATGGATGCCCCAGCAGTATGCGCAATCGCGTTATCCTGCTGAAAATACGCATTTAATCTTTCAAAATATGCAAGGTCGTCACATAATGTACCTTAGAAAATAAAACACACACATAAAATGTAAAGGAGTCACTACACCTAACACATTTAAACAAAAGCAATACCTTCATTTATATTTTTAGATTAACATATGGTAAATAATTTGCAACGCTTAAAACTACATTTGATTCGCCAGTATTGTAGTATGGGGTTCACAAAATTATATCCGTGCAGCAGGAAGCAGGTCAGAAATAAGAAATCTTTCTTTTAGGAGATAAAAAGTGTAAATTTAATCATTTTTTTGTTGTCTATCGAATTAAAAGTTTGTGAAATGATCAATTGTTTGTTTCTAGTCACGAAATGCTGCTTTTCCGGCTTGCTTCTTGAAGGTCTAACACTACCTGAGCTAAATTTGATGATACTTCATACCGAAAACCAGAAATGGATACTGTCCGATATACGAGGTCTGTTCAAAAAGTTCCGAAATTTTGTCCACAAATTGTTTCTATGCTTATGTTTTACTTATTGTGCATGGTTTCCTTCGAAATACTCTCTTCCACAATTGCTACACCACTCCCAACGCCGTTTCTACTTCCGGAAGCAGTTTTGGTACACCTCTTTCTGGATCGCGCGAAACGCCATTTGCAAATTTTCTTTTATGTCGTCTATCGTTGCAAATCTTAGTCCTTTCAGCGGGATTTTCAACTTTGAAATAAAATTAAAAAAAAAAAAACCCCTCCGCAGTGGCTAGGTCTGGAGAGTACGGAGGATGAGGCCACACAGTGATATCGTGTTTTGTGCAATAGTCACGCATGTGCGGGCGCGTTATCGTGATGGAAGAGCTATGAATTGCCTCGCCATACTTCAGGCCGTTTCCTTCTCACATTTTCTTGCAGGCGTCGCAACATGTCCCGATAGTACCATCGATTAACAGTTTGTCCCTCTGGCACGAATTCATGTCGTTCCTGACATGAGTGTCGTCGGTAGACTCGAAGGACGTCCTGAACGAGGGTCTTCTTTAACTTCCGCCCGGCCATTTTTAAACCGCGTGAACCATTAGTAACACCGAGTACGGCTTAAGCACTGGTCAACATCGGACTTCCTGCATCATTTGGTGTATCTCAGTAAAGGTTTTCTTAAGTTTCACGCACAGTTTAATCCAGACGCGTTGCTCTTCTAATTCTGCCATCTCGAAATTCGCGAACTATGCGACACAACGTTCTACTCAATACAGCACTGAACGATAATTAACATACAACAATGAAACTTTCGGCATTTATGCATCATAGGCGCGTGCAGGGATGCCAACGTCATTTCGCTCCAAATTACAAATGTTTCGGAACTTTTTAAACAGATCTCGTAGAGTGCCGTCCGATACCGCGTGACTTTCCCCTACATTTAATTAAGCAGTTAATACTTCTTGCATTTCCAATAGATTTATTTGTTTATTTTAATATGTGACTGTGGTGGAATGCTTTCTCCAAGACCCAAGCTACCTAATCAGCAAGTTAGATATTGAAGTGTGAACGCGTGGAAGCAAACCTGGTGGCCTATGCTGACAGGCATTGCTCATTTCGCGGCTCATAATCTATTACGATCGTGCAGAAAGAATCAGTTAGTAATTGTGATGTATTTGTGGGAAAACTGCTAGACGACGAGAGAAAAAAAAAAAAACAGTTAACACACTGACATGAATACATATTAAGATACCAGTTATCAAAGTGTCTGCACTCCTTATCTTGAATAACTTAATGTGGCTATTTGCCGTTTAATTATTTTTCTATCTTCATTACAAGGAAATAAAACTGGTAATAAACTCTTATGCATGAGTTGCTACGTGTAGGTATGAGCTAAAAGTTCGCCTTCCTATCACAAGAGCCAGTTTACAGTATTGAATCGCATGCTCTGATCTGTATAAAGGAGCTGTGTGTCTAGTTCAACTTACAAACAAGTAGGTATTTATAATATTTATTGTGATAAAGTATAGAACTTGCCAATATTGCTGATGGTGTCTTTGAATTTAATTTTCGATACAAATAGCTTTTAAGTCGTAACTATCATTTGCAAACTTCATTCATAATTTATGCATTTTAAAAAATCATTAAAATGAAACTGTGTACCTTTGACAACCATTCAAGTTGTTGATTTTATGACAGATGTAGATTAGGTTTTTGTTTCACTAATCTTGGTCACTAGAATTAGCAATTACTCTGTGATGAGCATAAGACTGACGTTTCTCCCTGCAGATCAAACTGTTTATGCTATGGAGTTCCGCCAAACGAACATTACGGTTTTTGACTTATAAATATGTATCTTAGGGTCTTCATGGGAAACAAAATTAAACTACTAAACAAGATTACGTAGAAAATGAAGCTAGCTACAGTGAAGCAATAAATATTACACAAATATAAATATTTGTTACAAAGAAGTATGTCCATTAGAATGAAGTATTAACACCAATTTGTTAAGATAAGTGAAGCCTTTTTAACAAATATTTATATTCGTGTTAATACTAAACAAGAATTAATGTTAGTTGTATCGCTAGGTGGTTCTAAGAAGTTTACGTAATTATGAATGGTAGTTATTATTATTATTATTATTATTATTATTATTATTATTATTATTATTATTATTATTATTATTATTATTATTATTATTATTATTATTATTATTATTATTATTATTATTATTATTATTATTATTATTATTATTATTATTATTATTAAACAAATAGTTATTTAGATTACCATGCACCAACATGAAAACAATGGTACAGCCATCACCATGATTGAAATCCTGTGATATGCAACAAAATATGCAAGAATCTGTTTTATATGTAGAAAACAAATATAGATTGGGAAAGATTACTATAAATATATAGACATATTACAAATGAAAACACAGTATAAATATGAAGTTTATTTCGTACTTCTATAGCTGCTTGTTTATACATCTTAACATTAGTTTGGGAAAATTGATTTAAAGAAGAAAATACAGACTAATTGGCTGTGTTCACCTTCTAATTCTACTTTCTGATCCACAGATATAGTACCCAAAAACTCAATACTGAGATTTCACTTCGCATTTTCTGCGAATAGCATCTAAATCCTCTTCATTATGAATTACCTTTGCATAACTCATAAACTATAAGACAAACACAAAAAATTAGATCTTGTTAAAGCACACAATGTGTCTCTTTTTAGATACCTATTTCTGGGACGTTGCTTGTTATTGGTTTGAATTTCCAAATACTTAAACTTCTCTCAAATGGGAGGTCCTTATTTATTTTTCCCCCTTTTTTATGCCTTGACCATCCAGAGAGAATAAAGAAATACATATTTTATTTGTTAAAGATGCTGTCAGCACACTTAAACCACTGATCTGGAACAGATTTGAACTGATGACCTTGGGATTGGTAGGCCAGCTCCTAACCCTGAACCAGAATGGAAATTCAAAATCATCATATACTGACATGTTCTTGAAAGACTACTTATTGTATTCTTCTGGTCTCATTACACATAAAAGGAAATATGTAATGCAACCATTTCTACAAATGTCTATCTCATTTAACAGGAAATAGAAAAATAAGGTTGAAGAAATGTTAAGCAGTGAACTATTGTAACAAAGTAATATTATCCTACTACAATCACTAGAGAAGACAGAAAACTTAAGATGTTGTGTATTTTCTTATTTATTAGGTAGAATGGTACAAATAAGGACCACATCTATAATCTGTACTATACAGAATTATGCACTTCTGGCTGTAACAAAAATATACCAGTATTATTAATATTTTTTAAGCTGAAGCTAAGTATTTTAGTTGTCTTTCAGATATAAGGATATTGTATAACATTTAGATAGAATTTCACAAAGATTTTCCACTTCAAGCTTAATATACCACAATAATCCAAAAATGCAAAGTAAATAAAAACATCTTCACTTCGATGTCTAGGTCAAATTCTGATGTCTTTACACACTGTGATCATCGTCTTCTATGAC